>JMRR01017807.1:0-165977 GCA_000688735.1 Glossina austeni | reverse complement strand
AATAATAATAATAATAATAATAATAATAATAATAATAATAATAATAATAATAATAATAATAATAATAATAACTGGACCACTGCGTCCAAAAATTATGTTTGATTTCGGATACGAATTCCGATCGTGACAGGAGAGTCATTCTTCTACCGCTAGTTTCACTGTCGATTTGAACTGTAAGGGTTTCTCGGCAGGATCATTAGACAGCGGAGGCAAAGGCCGAGAGTTCAAAATTTCTTCTATCTCAACAATTACTGTTTCTAACTCTTCGTAAGTTAGTGAGGCGGAGTTTACATTCCCGAGCAAATAGTGTTTTTCGGAATAAACAGGAATTTTATTCCTTTTAAGCTGCATGCTGGGATAATGGATTCTTGCGCGTCTTTAGAGTAAACAATTGAGTTCTAAGAGCTTGTTCTTAGCGCCGACGGAATTTGTTGCATTCTCGTAACATATAGTCTGACATCGGCTTCTTCTTCTAATAAAGTTTTGCAGTGCTTTACCCAAGCGGTTAGTGGCTAAGTCGCTTGCCAGATCGAAAACAGCAAACAGCAAACTAAGCCTGCGTCGATAAAGGGTTTTGAAGGGTTTTGATTCTTGTTCTTCGGAGATTTTTCATAATTTGTTCACATACTTGGGGACGAGCCTTGTTGCATCGTATACAATTTTGGACAACATTTTTTGCTGTTATTTTACCCTTTACTGGCCACAACCTTTGTCGCAGGATTCGTAATAAGGCTTGCGGACGACAGTGTTTTCTCTCTTCGTAGACTGACTCGAATAGCATTTTTACCAGTAAGTAGTTATAAGGAAGCAATATTGCGTGCTTGGTAGAGAATGAGAGCGACGATTCTTTGAAGCGTCCTCCTCCACATATAATGCCGCTTTTATCGATTAAAGGAGATAAACTGCTCGAACTTTGATTACATTCTGATGCTGCTCCAATTTCTTCAGTTCAATTTGGTAATCAGTGTTCTGCATTGCTCGTATTATACTTATAAGTGCCGTATCAATTTTTTTAGGACTTAGGGCCTTGAGATCCGGAAGTCTTTTGAACGAGCTACTATGTTGAATATTGTACATGACTTCGTGTTTGTGTGCTGCCGCCAATATTATTGACGTATTTTTTCTCTTTTCTAGGTCTGTGGAAATTTGAAGTTGTGGCAAGAGTTTTGAGGGCTATAAATTTTGTTCTTCATATAGGAACTGTAGGTCATAAATTCATAAGTTGCATACGGACAAGTTTGCTACTTGGAGGCCTCTGGATAATATATCAGCTGGATTCTCATTGGATTTTACATGGCGCCACTGGGTGGCTACTGTCAGAGACTGAATTATAGCTACAAATGCATTACAAGATGAAGATTGTACAATTAAACTATGATAGGACGATTTCAAAGTCGGTCCTTAAGAAAACGGATGATTTTGTGGATTGAGGGCCATTTTTATTCTGTGTGCCAGTTGAGCATCACTGCTACACATAACTCCAGTCAAGGGAAAGTAACCCTAGTCCTTGAGGATCGCGGGAATGTATGCAACTGCTCCGGGAGCCTTTGAGGATACATCTGCAAACATGTGAAGCTGTGTTTTTTCTGGACTTTCACCATGGAAAATATGGCGAGGGATTTGAAATTACTTAAGTTGTACAAGCCGTTTCTGAATGTGTGCCATATTGCATGAAGACCCTCGGGCAATGGGTTATCCAAATTCAGTTGCCACAATTTTTGAATAAAGATCTTTGCTTTAATGGCCACTTGAGCTAATAACCCAAGAGGATCATATAGATTGCAAGATCAGAGGCTACCGTTCGCTTTGATACTAATTGAAGTACATTTGGTTTCACCTTTATGCAGAAATGATTAGTCTTGGGTAGCCATAGCAACTCTAATGTTTTATTGATGCTGTTGTTGTTGAAATATAAATTTATTTCCTGATTGTCTTGTGGAATGTCTTTTAGTAACTGCGGATGGTTTCCTCACCATCTTTTTAGATTAAATTCATTTTTATGAAGAATATCAATTAGTTCCTTCTTGGTATCTATAGCAATTTTAAAACCATCTGCGCCGCCAAGGCCATCTGATTGGATACATTAGAGGATTTTCTTTTGCGATTCTTTGTACGCATTTTATGGTTAGCAAAGAGGCTGGTCGTGTACCGTACGTGGCGGTATTTAGTTTGTGGTAATCAATAGGTGATGACGAATTATCACTACAGATAGTTAATAAATAATAAGGATTGTCTGGATGAACCAATATTTGTCTGTACATTTTTTCAATGTCTGTTGTGAAGACCAATTTGGAAAACCGCAAGCGGAGTAAACTAGACAATAATTCAGTTAGGAAATTTGGCCCAGTAGACATCAGATCATTCAACGAGTATCCGGTTGACGTTTTCGCAGATGCATCAAAAGCCACTCTGAGCTTCGTAGTGGCGCTATCCAGTTTTAATAGAAAATGATGTGGAATGAAATATTTTGGATCCAGAAGTTCGTCAATACTGGCCCTTTGCATACATTCTAATTCTTCGTGATCTACATGAATTGTATGTACTGGTTACGAACTCCTCATTCTTTTGAAGTCGTTATTGTACACTTATAAATCGGTTGTAAGCCATGTCGTATGATTCAGCCAAGGCTGTAGGATTTCTCCGAAATGGACAAATGACTATAAAACGGCCATCTGCGTTAGTCTGCACATGCTAAGTAAAGTGCGATTCACATACTTTTTCTTCCGGACCCATCTCTCTTTTCTCCTTGCTTCAGCGATTCGGTTTTATCAAATACTGCTAATGTAAGTCCAGAAAAAGAACAAAGAATTGTGTGTTGTCGGATTGATAAGCCTATAATCCAGCCAAGTGGAGTGTTTTGAAGTATTGGAAGATCTCCAGCAAAGTTTATATTTCCGGGTTGAGTCACGTTGAAACAGAATTTCGCACCGAAAGCAATATCCATTTTGCCTTGTTTGTAAAAATAGGGATCCGCCATTTGCGTTCCAAGTTCGTTAAGAATGAATGATCTGCAGACTTCATCTCGACATTTACTCGGTGGATTGACCTCTGTTAGACCTTCTCTATGCCATCGATGCGGAGTGTACCTTCCGTTGGTGTAGGTGAAAACCTTTTGATGAAGCGTTTAGTGACAATATTAGCTTGCGAGCCAGAATCCAATACTGCCCTGAACTCGTCTAACACATCGTTACTTGTCTTGATGAATACTTTTGCTGTCGCTAATAAGACAAAGCCCCGCAACGAAATTAGATGCTGCTAATGATGCCGCAACTGTCTTTGAGGTATACACATCATTATGAGCATTTGTGGATTGATTCGGTATATTTTAAAAGTTGTACGTGTTTTTCTCCAAATACTTTTTTGCGCACTTCTTACAACTTCCTGATCTACATGTTTTGCATTGTTATAGCTCTTCAAGCAATTGACAAACAGTTTTTGTCGCTGAATCCACTGTAGTCGGTCTGCTGCTGACAGTTGCAAAAATTTGTGACATTGATATAACTTATGAGATCTTTTGTTATACATCTTATATTTATTGTAGTTTATATTTGAAGCAGCTACTGACGGAACTGTTTTATTTACTGATTTTTCCTATTGGCCAATAGCTTACAGTGATTGAAACTGAAGCTTTAAAAATGGCAAAAATTCGGACGTGGTAGGTTCTTCCTTGGGTTTGGGTAAAGATGGGATAAAGCGAACATAAAAATTTCGAACTAATTTTTTGATCATTAATTGTAAAAGTAAAGCATCCCAAGAAGAGATATTAATGTTTGCAAGGTTAGCAAAAATTCTTTTGTTGTGTCGTGTAAGTCTTTAATTGCTGTTATACATGATGGTCCCGTCGGTTGACTCAGGATTTTTCCACTAGCGTAGCCACTAGCACTCTTTTACTGTTATATTGTTGCTTAAACTGTAGTATAATTTTCTTCTGTTAGACATAAATGAGTTATGACATTGCTGGCTCCTGGCTGGTTTTGAGTGCCTGGGAGAGATTGTTTATCCAATTTCTCTGAGAATAATTCATAAAATTGAACCCATTTTAGATAATCACCATTGAACTGCGGAATTGTGATTTTTGGAAGTGGAAGTAAGTTGTTTATCATTGCATTTACCGTTGATGGTTGAGTAGTACATATGGTTTTCTGCTGTTTGTCTGCCATCGTTGCCAACTTTATAAGATGATGTTAGACTGAGTCCTCCAAGTCAGCGTATTCATTTTTAGTGAGACCTAATTCTGAGAAGTCTCACAAATGTTGCCAAGCTCCATCATAGAGGCTTTAAATTTGTGCCTATAACTCTTTGATTGTTCCAATTTTAATGGTGTAAAATGGTTGCGGTTGATTTTCCTCTACGGCTCTTAAACCGTTGAGTGCTGCCATTTTGGCTCTTATGGCCAGTCCTCTGGTATGAGTGAATTGATTTTGTGGTTGATCAACTGAATAGTTTTCTTCAATTTTTCCTCTCTGCGGAGCTAACGGTTTGGTTGGTAATGTACTGCTGTTATCTTCCGTTTTTTTAATGCACCTTTGTATTTTTTCAATTGCTATATTGTACATAGCTCCGACGGTTTTTTGTAGGTTTCGAAGAATATACGGGCGATCCGCTGATAGCGTTTATTAAAAGTGTGCCATAGAGAAATTAGCTCGTCGGATCTCTTTTGGGAGAAATCTGAGGTCATCAAGTGGTGCCGTTTCAATGTTTTCGATTTCGCTGGCCTTTTCTCCTTGTTGGCTTAAAAGTCTTTGAAGATTGATCATGATTGCTTAAAGTGCTGATTTACAAAAAATCTGAAGTGAATTTTGTTACGGAAATACTATGACTGCGGAATTTAACAAACTAGTGAGCCCAGGATCTGTCAAAAGGAGTCTCCAACACGTATGCTTGTTCAATCCACTCTCAAAATGGAGTGATTCGCCTCATGAAATCAGTCAATAAATGATTGTTTGAAGTGTTCAATCGAGGAGTCAGCAAAAAATGTTAACATGTGAATTAATGTTGATCAATCCAAACACATAAGTCTGGATTGACACTATTTTTCAATTCTTTTGTCTATTTTTCCTTTCAAGCACTTGGAACTTGAAGGAAACGCGAACCTACCTAAACATGTTGCACATATTGACATTTGACTGCCATGCCAACAATTTATTGCGTATTTATAGAAAAATTAAAACATATAGTTATTTTCCCGTGGGAAATAATAAATTTATGCTTAAACTAACAAAATGCATGCACGAAATTACTTAGGTTAGAATTGCTGACCAAAATGTGATCGCTTGTTTAGTTTTGCATATAATCTCGCCGTTTTCCTTTTCTTTTGAATGAATTTAAAGATTAGGTAGAGATAGGTGTAGCAGCATATTACTCAAAAATGATTCTACATAGAATTAATGCTCTTAATATTGCATAAGCTTACGTATGTACAACTGATGGTCTTCACTCGTTTGTATATGGGGATGAAGTTTCGCACAACAAGATATATGAACAACTTCCGCTCAGACATTAGTGAAGAATATCGTATTGCTCGAACGTAGTGATTAGAATAACCCGGTCGAACAAAAGTATTAATTAAAAAAATTAATAAAACATTAAATGACAACTATGTAAAATCTTAAATTTTAATCCCAAATTTCATGTTAAAGCAAGAAAAAGTAGGGGTGCTAAAAAACTTTCATCATTCCATCCCAATTGTGGACATTGAACAAAGTGTAGTAAAATTAGGGCTTAGCAAAAAGGCGCATTCTAAAATACTTTAATCATGCCACTGTTAAAGTTTAAATTCGTTTAAAAACCACATAAAAAATCTAACAAAAACTTTAACAAAACCTATCACCAAATTGTTCCAGAATCATCCGGTCTATGGCAAAGGATGCTTGATATAACAGTAACTCCTCAAAAAAGAACTTCAAAATAGTATAGCGTGCAAACTAACATAAACTGAATATTAGAATCATTAATCGTATAATCAACAAAAATACTTCTTGCTTAGTAAGAAATATTCCACTACGCATAACGCGGATGTGATTATTGACAGCAATATTCTGAGATATTACAAACTGCTGATCGTTTTTCAATAAATGACGATTTAATTAACACTATTTCTACCAAGAGGTGTCAAAAGACATTTTTAAATTGTAACTTAACATTAGTCTATAAGTTTAATCATTTCTCCATAATACATTTTTTGACTTTTTGTACAACGGTTCTTAAATTAATTCGGCGATATCATTTCATAATTTATCTATTTCTACCATGACGTGTCGTTTGGCACCTCAATTGTAAACCGTTTTACATATAAATATCAACAATATTTTACAGCATCATATCAATTGCTATCTGATTAGGGTATTCCGGTTTCAGTTGTAACGGAAGATAGTTTGATATTTGCTTCTTTTTCGCCATGTTGCATTTTGCTGTAGATCGTTGCATTGACTTGTTCTAAAAAAATTTAATAATGTGTTTTGTTCCCCAATCCTGGTAGTGAAATCAGTACACGAGAATTTTGTTTTGTTTCCTGAAAAATTTTAAAAACACATTGTTGGAATTGGCATTTCAGGTAAGTAAGCAGTAAAACTGTTTGTAATACTGGTAATTATTTCTATTTCTTATGCTTTTATCTAAAGCTTTTGCAAAATAAGATTTCGTGAGTTGGAACTAAACGCCAAAATAAGAGAGAACTGCCAAAATCTGCAAAAATACAAATGATAAAATGGCACGTTTTACGACACAGTTTTATGTATCGAATGACTATACTCTAACATGCTATAAGAGCAGACCGAACAAAAACTACTTCTGCAAAGTTCAAGACGTAAATCTATAACAGTGGAAAAAAACGTGTTCCAGAGACCATAAAGTTTTATAATAGCACAAAATTTGAGGTCGATATAGTCGACTAAATGGCGAGAAAGTATAGTGTGAAATATAAATGCCGTAGATTGCGTAGGCATGTTGTATTTCGAAGCATCCTCGATTTAGCCGGCATAAACGCATGGATTCTGTACAAAGAAACGAAAGGTGAAAATCTTTCCTGTAAAGATTATTTATTCCAGTTTATAACGTTCATCAGTAAAACCACATCCTTTCCAAGTAGACAATAAAAAGTGCCAAATAAGGTATTTACAAGCATCTTCTATTAAAGCGAAAGACATGTCAACTCATGAAGTTTATTTTTCACTCCGGTTTTCAGTAAGATGTGATGACTATAATGAATTTTTCAGGTGATTGAGTGTCAATCCGTAGTTGTTTTAACTACATACATCAGCTAGATATAGACTAGTGAACCAAACCAAAACTAGCGGTCTGCAATCCACTCTGAAAAACAAATATTTTTCATTGTCTATTACAAGACCCGCACACTAGAAAACTGAACTAAAGAAAATTTTAGATTTGCTAGATTTCGTCGCGGACTGTGGTATACCTGGTTATTTATTTTATGCTTATGACAGTGACGAAGTCAGTTCGAATTTATTTTCGCTGGATTTGAAGCTCAGCAGTATTCTTGACAATTTCTACGGAAAATATAAAATATCTTAAGACAATATTTATCTGGAACAAAAGCATATGACAAAATAATTTTATTTTCATATAGTGATCTCACTAACATTTACATCGAACTATAAAGTTATCTCAACGAAGTTTTGATTTGGTTCGATAAATGAAATTTCAAAATAAATGTTAAACATCTACGCATATAACGTTCATGCCGAAGTAGAAATTGACACTTACTTTGGAGGGCAAAAACGACTCTGACAAAAATGATCTAAAATATTTCGGCTCATATACTTACCAAAAATCAGTTACGAAGAATCATCTAGAACTTAAACGCTGGTAATTCAATTGAGAGACCAGAAGACTCTATTGATTAGACAAGACGCGCAGCTCAATCGAAAGAATCTATTTTTACAAATTAGCACCTACAGCAAATAATCTTCAAGTAACTCAAATGTTGAAATATGTAGCCTATCACCAGTTGGACTGTTATTTGTTGTTTTTATTATTACGGCTCTACCACACTTGGGCTTGTTCACCGCTCTATAGGATCTATAAAAGCCTAGCAATGATATATCATATCAAAATAAACGTTCTATTCCCGATTAGTATAGTATATACGCCTTCAAAAACCACTATCACGGTTGATAAATTATAAAGAAAAAATTAAGTGCCGAATTAAATATACAAATTCAAATAATTAATTAGTCTGCTATTAAAAAGAAATTCAATATTATTATAAAGTTTAACTAGTTAGGACAATTTTTATAACATGATAATAAAAAATTGAATATATAACTTGAATAAAAAAACTTAATTTGCAACTATGTAATATTTTTTTTGCATTGTAATAAACAAATTATTATCAATAAATGCAAAACTCATTAAAATCGGTCGAATAAGCCTTTGTTCCTTTCTTATACACAATTATGTGTATACAAATTAAGTTAATTTATGTGGAAAGTCAATAAATTATATATTCTGTAATTGATTCGAAAACCAATCTTCGATACGCAATTCTTTAGCTTACTTTCCGAGTTTCTTGCCCACATTGTCAAAGACGCGAACTTGTTTTATTCCTACACTTCAACTAATTTCCGCACATTCGAAGCTTCTTATAAACGTGAAAGTTTGAAACCCACTCAGGTGGGTCCTCGATATATTGTACGTATTTTGAGTACAAACACTACACCGTTCTTTCCAAAATTATTAATGAAAGGGAGCAAAAACAAAAAGAAGAAAATACAAAAAAGTGAAAGTCAAGTTATGCTTGAAAGTGAAGGAAGAAAGCTGTCTTGTTGATTCGTAGTGACAACCAAATTTGACTTCGATGTCAATCTTTTCTGCCAAAAATTAATTTGTGGTTGTATTGCCAACAGTGCATCAGAATAGCAATGTGACTGTCCAACAGAAAAACTAGAAATAATGACGGTTTACAATAAAACTAAGATCGTCTTAGACACAATGGATAAAATGGTATCTCAATGTCTTTGTAAAACAGAAACAAAAAACTGCTAATTTGCTATGCTCCACAACCTTATTGATACAGCAATTCTTGCAGCATATGCATGCAAATGTTACATGTGCCGTGAGAGCAAGAAATTTAGAAATATGGGACCTTTCCTTTTCGACTAAAGTTTACTGACTTATCAACGTTTGCAAAGGTTAAGAGTATCGTAAATATTGTAAACATGAGCTTAAGACCTAGACTAGATTAGTGAGTGCTGGAAAGAGAGTTCTGAGGTTCAGACGAAATTAACAAGTTAAAGGAAGGGACAATATTAAAAGAGTAATCTGCATGTGTGAATGAAGTTATATGTAAATGAGCATATTGACGTAGACTCTTAGAAACTCATAGACCAATGTGTTAATGAACGTGAATGTTATCAATCTTAATTATAAAGTGTAAGAATGGAAGTCCGTGTGGAACTCATATAAAAATACAGTTTCGCTGATGCCCATACAAAATATGTTGTACAGAACTAACTGCGCAACTAATCTCTCGTCTTTTCTTTCTCTCCCGCCAATATTACTTCCTGACAGTGTGTAGAAGTTGATCTGTCACCCTAAGCTAACTTTTCTACTTTTTTGGGTGATTTAATACCAGTCTGCCAATAGGTAGTAGTCGCGTTTGAATAATATTTCCATTACCTTGTTTTCTACGTAAATGTCTATATATATACATATACATATAGAATTTATGGTCAGTCTCTTCTTCTCTTTCTTATTGCTATATTCATAAAATTTTCGTTTTCTTGTTTTCTTTGTTAAGCTAAACTATTTTTATTTTAAAAGAAAAGTTTAGATTTATTTGTTTCTCTTGCTTTGCTTAAAATTTGAAATTTTTTTTCTTTTTCTTATCAAAGATCCCAAGGAAATCAAAATTTTCTTTCGACAAATTAGGTTGTCTTCTTTTCTGTCTTTTAAAAAAAATTCTTTTTCGTTTTGTTTCTAACAATCTGAATAATTGTTTTTCGCAAAAATCGCAATTTAAGATTCTTCATCTAGTTTTTAGCGCCCCATGGTCTATCTGCAATAATGTTATCCATGACTCTTTTGTGGATATGTGCACATTGATTTTAGTAATTTCGCGATGATTTTATAGAATTTTATCAAAACAACAATTGACTTGACTTTCTGGTATGTGTTCACACACATATGCTTGCGCAGTTTATTTTGAAATTTGTATCTCTTTGGGAAAATAATGCGTATCACTCCAATTTTAAATATTTAAATGAATTTAATTTTAGGAAAAAGGAACTATAAGACTTGCCTTTTAATGGTTCGGCAAGGTATTCGTTTAGCATAACAAGATTCATTTACAAAAAAGGCGATTAGTACAATAAACTCATCACAATTCGATTCAACTCAAGCAGACAAGTCGTAATTTCCTCCCTTTGAGGTAGTTTTAAACCTCAATGACTGAATGAAATACTAAATAAATAAATAAATGAAATAAATAAATGAGTGATTGAGTGAGTGAAAAGCTGGCGGCGATGATTTGAAGGGGGCGATGCTAGGTGAAGTGGGGTTATTTATATATTGTGCTACAGCACGTAGTTACTTAATTCAAACAATTCCAAAACAAATAAGTAAACAAACCGTAAACCGGGTGAACAAACAAACAGAAAAAAACAACAAATGAAAACGATAACATTGTGAAATTACAACAATAACAAAAAGTGAAAAAAATAAATGACAACAAAAAAACGAAAACAACCGACACAAAATAATCAGGAAATTGTCCTTTGATCTCTTTTCTTCCGTTTTATTTCATGGTTGCTGTCGTTTCGGTGTTTTATTTTTGTTTAGAGCTATGAAGTAGATGATTATAATGGCATCTATGGAGAACTTGATGCTCTTGGTATTTGCTGTTGTTTTTGTCAATTTTCATTTTTCCATAAATAAAAGATAACAAGCTAAATGAATAACAACACATAATACCGATAATTACAAAACAGAAAAGAAGTACAGAAGCTATGTTCAACGATTGATATATTTTGCACAATAATGTTCCGGACCAATACCCGCTTCAGGTAGTTAGATTTTCAGAGATTAAGTCAGTTTTACATATATATCTATTTAAACATATATATGTACCTCTCGATGTATATTTTTTGGTTACATAGCGATTGACAAATATTTATGCTCTACTACTTTAAAGCTATGGATGCATATAAAAAAACAAATGAGCAGCAGCACATATAAAAACATGAGACACATATGTACTAATATTTTAATAAAGCATTAATATTGGGAATCTGAAATGAGTTACACATTTTTATAATAGAAAAATAATTATTTTGCATACTGGAAAAAAATGGTAATATAGTAAATGGAAGTATATAAGATAATGCGCGGAAATATAAATAACCTGTTTTTCGCCTCCTAGATGTTTTAGGAAACGAAAATTTAGGTTCTTTAAAACTGCACATATTTGAGGAAGAAACACGTAGGTAGGGAAAAAATGTTCAAATATAATCCTTTCTCAAAATCCGTAAAGCCTAATATGTGGTTCATAATTAGAATTTGGCATTTTTAATGTACTTGACGCGTTCTCCCGGTCCTGCCAGAATTAAATGGACAGCTATTGTCCAAAGCAATCGTTACATTCTAAGTTATACTATCTGTCTGTAAACATTGAAAAAACAGTTGCTTTAAACAGGTCAATAACGACGTTATGCATGAAATATTTGCTGTTCTCGACAATATGTTTGATTTGATTTACATGGTTCATTGACAAAAGGTACTTCAAATAAAACTATAATCGAAGCTGGTACTCTTGAGGTTTTGTTTTGGTAGTAAGGGGGAGCTGATTAAATCAAGACCTGAATTTTATTTACCTTTCATTTGTCTTGAAAACTACATTTAAAAATTTAAAAATTTTTATTTTATTGCTTTTGTATTTATAGGTAATCACGTCATCCTCATAATTGAAATTGCATTTTAATTATTGGAAACTGTATTATGGGCTAACATTAATAATGTTGTTAAGCATACTCCACAAAAAGTGCCTTATATTAAAAAAAAAAAAATCAGATATTCATTAGTAGGTTCCCATTTAATCAGACTTATGTATTCCACACCGAGCCAACTTCGTCGAAGCTCATCAAAAAGCAACTTGGGTCAGGACCAGTATTTTATACATTCATATATGTATTAATCCTATTTTCTTGCCACCCTCGATAGTATTTAGGAAAAAGCCACTGCGACAGCATAAACACGCAGGGAATTTTTGAGAGATTGTTATTTAAGTAACAAAATAATATGTTTTTGTGAAATAATAAAAGATAGTATTACCGGACCTGTTTTTGCAAGATATCTTTAACGTAAGAAGCTGTGGGGCAAGTAGTGCAACTAGTGAAAATGTTATAGGCGAGTATTTAAAAGATCAAATTCCATTTTGGACCAAAATAGTCCATTTTTATTAATATACTTAACTTATCGAACCTATCGATTAACCCTACGCTTTTTTTCTTAAAAGGAAAAGAGGATATTGTAAAAAATTCGACTGAAAAAACCCAAAAATGTTTTATGATAGGCAACGTTTATCGTTTGGGATTCTTCCGCTATTCTACCTGATACTTCAGAGTCATTGATATGTTCGCTGTTAGGTGTACCCTTAGTACTTTCATTAGAGTTTTCTATTCGTCAATTTTTTCCAGGTAGTCTTCATTCGTTTGCCGGTTGAGTGTTGGTGTCCCCAAGCGTAGGCATTTTGTTAACTTGGTCTAGTTCTACGATTTCTATTTCCTAATTTTTTATTTCCATAATTTTTTTTCGGTTCGTAGCTTTTTAGAAACAATAGCTCTTTTCCTATCCGTAATGTACTGTTCCGCCAGATTGTTAAGTTTGGGGCTTTTTGTTATAAATAGTTCATTCACGTTTGGAATCTATATCCTTTTACAATTACTTCGCATTTGGTTGAAGCGAAATAAGAGGGCATTGCTGTTTCGTGTCTTGTGTCTGTAATCCTTTTTATTCGGTATTGCGGCTGAACGATCATTTCCACCCAAAGCAATGTCAGCAGAGAAGGCTGATCTGTTGGGTTCATTGCCTTGGCGGAGCTATTGTGTCTTGCGTCGTTACGACGATCGTACAAGACTTCTGTCCTTTAATTCATCATTAATGTTTATGTCCATTTCCACCCTTCTGTCTGATGATTATGAGATAGACACTGTCTATCCATAGCCATCCATTGTGGAACCGTCGCATCTATACTTAAGGGTAAATAAATTTTGGTCCGCGGTAGCGTTTTTCTTTCCATGTGGCTAGTATTTTTATAAGGCTTTGCCCCACCCGGGGAGCGCAGCCGATAGGGGTTCCCAACTCCCAGTCAACCACACACGGATTATTATTATTATTGTTGATTGAGCCTGGGATAGGAGGAATCTGATAAAAATCCTTGGAAAATCAACAATAGAGAAACAAACCATAATCCATAATCCAAATAGGGATTGTAAAAAGTGGGGCTGTGGTAGAAATCATATTATTGATTTATGTTTATATATAGTTAAGCAGCAAACACAAGAATAATGCTAAGTAAGCAAAATAATGGAGTTGATCTCATTTGATTTTACGGTACGTTGAACATGAATGAAACAAATTTTTGAGTTACGCTTGGATTTCAATTTTTCTGCTTGCTTTTGTTTTTGTTCTATTTATTTGGTCATACATTTGCGTGCTTGTGTTATTATTACAATTTTTATTCAACATTGTTATGAGGTTATGAGGTTTTAATTGTAATAACAAAGCTTTTATTATATTTTAATTATGCATTCAAACTCTCGTTCAAATATTCATTCGTCGCATTAAATGCATATGTATACGAAAGTACTTGCAAATGTGTTTTTATTAATGTTTGAGGCATTTTTAATTAATAAATTTAATTGTAAGAGTTGCTTTTATTTGGATTCACGTAATTACATTGTATATGAGACAAAGATGGTAGCTACATTTTCTTTAGAATGAAACGTCAATAAGACAATAGAATCGGTTGATATGAAAATTTTAAAGCAGCAAAAACTATACAGAAATTTCGATTCTAAGATATAAAAAACTGGAGGAATACAGCCGCTTTGGGGTCAAAATTTGTGTTGAATATGTGTAAAAAATGTCTTCTTAGTATTATAGATGAAATACTAGAAGTAATATATTTATACATGCTTTATGCTGTCCCCAATTTCTTGGTGCTATAGATAAAAATTATGGAGGTAATATATAGTACGCCGCTAGGACGCTCATCCGAGGCTTCTGTATTTTTATTTCTGTATTTTTATTTCTTGGTGCTATAGATAAAAATTATGGAGGTAATATATAATACGTACACATAAATATAAAATCCGCCGCTCTTTTTACAGAAGGTCCGTCTTAGACAAGACGAAATTGTTGCTACAATGAGGAGAAAAGATACCATAAAGGTATATAGTACTGTAATGTTGCCTTGTTATTATTGCGATTATTTCGTCCTCAAATTTCTCTTTAGTGCAATTAAAAGAAAGTGGAGTACTATGAAAAGGGACTATTCGCGATCTCATGATCAATAAAAATTGTCAATAAATTCCAATAATTAATATCGGCTTGGTATGTCTATCGTAATTTTCCCCAAATCATTCACGTGGATCTATGTATATGTTTCTTGAATGCTGCGTGAATGGTACACTTTTTACTTGCATATGGTAGATTTTATTGCTCCGTTTGCTTCATCTTGGTGTCAGTGCTACTTCATTTCACAACTGCAAAGTAGTAGATATATACTGGTATAGCCCAATTATTAATAGCTTTGCATTTGTGCTTTGAGTTGTGCTTGGTTTTCAATATCGTTACTGACTTTGTTTTAAATGCGAGTCTAATTTCCTCCTTCAGTTCCCGCGTCAATATATCTTTAAATTGCAGAAATCTGGATGTTTATAGCTTTATTCGTTGCTCAAAGTTTCGCAGTATTTTATCAGTGTTGAAGGAAATTTAGTCTGGGCCTTCACAGGGTTTCTCGAACCTAATGCTTATTATCTTGCACTGTTGCGATCCAAATTTTGTTCCAATGCTTTCACTATATTTATATTGTATTATATTTAGTACTCCATGTAGTTTTATGTCACCTAGATGGTTAATACGCCCCCTTTTTGTTTAGTCATCTGCTAAAGATGTTCAATCCTAATCAAAACCATAGTGAACTCAGTGCGTTACCATGGAATATCTCTCTTTGGGTCGCGATTCCTTCACTTATTTCGTTCACAGCCTGATATTCGATCGATCCACAACGTACTCTAAAAATGCAATTATCTTCTGATGGATTCTATGTATTTGCAAGAACTGTAGTAGCTAGTCTTGCGCATCGAGTCAAATATTGTATTGTAGTCGATATATGTCATACTTAAATTCGTTTGCTTGTTAGTTAAGCCGATTTTTACCGCATAAATTGTAATTTGCCTTTTGCATCCTTGATTTTCTTTTCTGCATCCTTTCTATTCATTGGTCATAATATATTCCTCATGAATACATTCCTATGAATATACACACAATTTGCAATTATTTTTGTGAACACTTTGTACAATACTGATAAGCACGTAATCTGCCGATAGTCTGCTCGATCACTGGGTCCAATTTTTTTTCTTTGGTAACAAACATTTTCTGTAAATAATTCCGAAGGTACTCTTCGTAGTGCAAATAGCAGCTGGGTGTAGCATTTGGCGAGTTGTTCATATAATGCGATATGTCTTCTAAGCCATATGTTATATGTTTTGGCCGGGCTAGTTGCTTTCCAATTCTGGCTGCACGTGAAAGTTCTTTCGATTCTATGAAACGTCATTTCTGGTAATGCCTGAAGTGAATGTCTTTTTGCACTTATTCGATTGGTATTGACTGTTTGTTGTACGTTCCAGGGGCGTTCCATACTTTCTCCCATTACTGGGATGAGAGTAGTACTTAATGTGTAGTAGAAGCATTTTTAGCAAATTCATTACTCTATTGATTTCTCTTTGCGTGTTTCTTGTACCTTCTTAGCCGTACATCATCGCCTTTTGGTGTTTTTCTTCTTTCTTTAAGAACACTTCATCTGCTGCAATTTGGTCAGTTGTATGCACTAAGCATTTTTGTTGAGAAGATTTTTCAACGACTGTTGTCCTTTGGTCTAAGCTGTCTAAACTAGCTCAATCCGTAACTGACCCTTGTCTTATCTTGTAGCAGTTTTCCCCACGTTGCTTTCCGCTTTTTCTTATTGTTTCTACGTCGTATTTCGTTTAGGGTGCTTGCCCAGGTAATATGATTTCGAATTATGCATGTATGTATCCTGTTGGCTACACTGTTTACTTTTTGGGCAGTGTACAATTTTTATATTGTTGATTTCGTTCCACGATTAACGTTCTCTAATTCCGTCATGACTGTTTCAAAAACAACTTTTACATTTTAGAGTTCTCCTGATGTTCTATCTTCATTCATTGATTTGCTCGGCTTTGGGTATGTCTTGCCTCATAGTTTTCTATGCCTCTATTGTTTCCAGCTGGTCGTCATTCGTTTACCAATTGAGTGTTGGTGTCCCCAAGCGTAGGCACTATGTCAATTTGGTCCACTTCTAGGCTTTCCGCCCCCTAATTTTTTATTTCCATAATTTTTGTTTCGGTTCGTAGCTTTTTAGTAACAATAGCTCTTCTCCTATCCGTAATGTACTGTTCCGCCAGATTGTTAAGTTTGGGGCTTTCTGTTATAAATAGTTCTTTCACATTTGGAATCTATATCCTTTTACAATTACTCTGCATGTGGTTGAAGCGAAATAAGAGGGCATTGCTGTTTCGCTCATGTCTGTAATTCATTCTATTCGCTATTGCGGCTGGACGATAAATTCCACCCAAAGCAATGTTAGCAGAGAAGGTTGTCTATTGGATTCAGTGCCATGATGGAACTGTCGTGTCCAATGTCGCTCTACGCCGCTACGACGCTCATGCGAGGCTTCTGTATTTTTATTCATCATTAATATTGAATTCCATGTGCAGGAGTGCACCTTAAGGGGGTTCCCAGCCAACTACACGCGGGTTATTATTATTGCTTCTTACTATTACTATTATTATTATCATTATTGTGATTATATGTAAAACGCACTCAACGAATTACGCATCAACAAACTAAGTAAAGATTTTTTTTTTTGGTAATTTATGTTAATAATTAATAATGGTAAGCAACTCCACTATTTTGTTTTAAATCCATTCGGTCAATGGTTATGAGATTGTAGCCTTTTGTGGTTTACTTCTACGGTTACAAACTATTGTAATCGATTTGCGAATTAAAAAAAAATTTCTTTTTGATCAAAACTGGCAAATGCTGCGTCAGGTATTAAAAATTGTGCTGAGACAATCGTTCTGTATAATGTATCTAGATTAAAAGTTTGCTAGTTAAATTAGATTTATGGAATATAATTGAAAACGAGTGACTTAAACAATAATCAAAGAAAAAATATATGCGAAAAATGTAACAGGACCACACTACCGATTGTAAACTTTAATGTAAAATCGAGTGAGTTAACACTTATAAAAAATTTCAACAAGATGCATGGAATATTTCAAGTGGTTCATATAAGACGGGTACACTAAGGAGGAAAGCAAAGACGAAAAAGCTTTTCGCGAAACTAGTTCTATACAGGTGTAAAGTCGACATTAAACCTATTGGAAAGAAAAACAATTTTTGTTCAATTGTTACGTCCTACCCTTACTCGAAAATTTGCTTTCAAAAATTTAGGAAGGAGAAGAACGGCGGTGTGTTTTCTCCGATTTGAGACGACACAAAAATTCAAAAAGAAATACCTAATGGCAAGTATAAGTATTTGAAATGTGGCAAGAAAAGTCATATTCGATACATTGGAATGTAAAACAAAAAACTTGTTCATTATATCTTAACAAAACAAAAAGTGGATCACTACACATCAGTGTAGGACCTGCATAGCGAAGCGACTTCCCATATGAGTCTTTTGTCATTGATTTCAAAGAACAAATAACAAATCGAAATCTAAATAACGTAAGGATGAAAGAGTAAATAATGAGACTAATATAATAAAATATCACCAAAGATATGGGAGTTTAAAATGTGTATGACTTAATAACTATTCAGAAGAAGTACGGTTTCTGGTTTAGACTCTAAAACGATTAAAAGTATTCAACGCATGACTAATAAAATATAAAAGTAGTTCATCTACGCTGCCACAGTTAGAGGAAGACGAGATAAATTTGAAGTTTACGTAATGCGAACTGAAGAGAAAAATTGTAGGAAATGTTATAATTTTATGGCCATATTCATAAGTAATATCAAATATTTCGTTTTACACTTTAAATTTATTAGCAGAGTTACTGACATCTTTTGAATCGCTATAGCGCTTCAGACACTAAACAGCTGTCTCGATGAAGATTTTAACGTACTAAGGTATTTTTATTTGGGAATGTTTTTAAATTATTTCCGAAAAGGCCCGAAGTTTCAAAAAAAAAATCTTCGGCATGCGGCTTCATTCATTTTGGGATAATATGCAAGAGGCGAAAATATTGGCCGTATGTATTATCTAAATGGGTACTAAGTCTGTAACTGCTTGAAGGTGAAGGTGAATAAATATAACCTATTCAGTGCATATCATCGGATCTAATCTGTATTATTGACTATTCGTAATCGGTTATGGACGTCTATAATCATATGCGTATTTTCGAAGTCTTATACTAATTCTAAAATTATGCTCAGCTATAGAAAGTAACCAAAATGTAATACATCCTTTCTAATCTCTGACAACCCTTGTAAATTATGATCTACTGAGAATGGCTCTTTAAATTCATGAGCTTGCGGTTTGTGGTGAACGCACTTGCTCAGAGGGAAACTTCTAATATCAGCGAAACTGAGGAATGAATCCGCTGTTGTTGCAAATCTCTTTTTATCCAAGGGCAGAATAACCATTTTTTGTTATTTTTATATACTTTTGAGTAGAGACGGCTCGTATTTTCTACAGAATGAAGCACACTTGGGCTAAGAAAAAATTAGTGCTGGGAAAAAGAAATACTGGGAGGAACCAACTTGTTTTTAGAGCACGATTTACCGGGTTTTCTGTCCTTTATTGTCTGGAGTTTATGATAATAGCTAAGCTTTCCAACTTTTAATTAGTAATTAAAACAGGTCTTCTTATAGTTTTCTAGGCAAACATATTCGTGATACTAAAAAAGAATACATTAATACATGAATGTTCATGTCCTTTATATGTTTACTATTTATCATTTAATAAATTAACATTATAAACTAGTAATATTAGCAAAATTTTGGAATGGATTTGTTATTGTTGCATGTCTAACAACCATGCACATCGCTGTCATATTGTTCATTGCCTCTATGCATTTGTATATGTTTTTGATTTCCCATTTAATAAATCAACGCAATAAAAGTTTTTGCCATTTTGATGACCTTGCTTTATCTTGGGGGGAACATATTGCTAAGCAAAAAAATTACTGGTTATAAATTTATGTTATCGAATAGAGTAAAAACGAAATATATATTGAACATATATATTTTCAATAAATTTTGCTATTGTATTTCCCTAACAACGTTAGTACTAAGCGATCGGGATTGTTGCATAATAACGAGGAATCGTTCCTTTGTGTTCGCGTTATACCGAAACAGATCGTCTAGGTCGTTATACCCAACTATAAAAGCAACTTCATCCACTTAGCCAATTAATTTTACTAATTTGGTATAATTACATTATTTATTATCATTGCAAATTCCCATTGGAACTTCGAAGAACTTCTTTGATCTTTCGAGTATTTTTCCACTTGCTTACACATTGTAAGTAGGCAAGGCAGCGGTGTTCAACAATTTATCAGGCAGCACCAAAGTTTTTTGGTGAAATGGAGGTGTGGCAAATTCCGTTAAAAAGCTATGAATGTTCCAAAGGAATTCTAGATATCTATACTAGATGCCTTCGTTGTCATTTTTCTACACGTGGTCTTTTTTAGATTTTAGGAAAGTCGATTTCTCAAGACTTAATGCAAAAATCTTGATGGTTTCTCTGCTGATGCAAATAACATTTAGTAAATGGCTTTAACCAATTCGCTCTGGCAAACAAACACACTATTTTTTATTGCCATCCAAAAGGGCCGTTTTTGATTTTCCACTTTCTAATGTGGCACATGCTTTTTACTGCACAGGAATGTTTATTGCATTTCCTTCATGTAAGCTCTTATTACATAAGTTGTGTTTCTTAGCGATTAGCGCTTCTGTTCTGTCTTCTATTTGTCTGCTTCACAGCTCTGTTAACTCTGCCGAAGATTACATTGTTTGGGCTTTTGCGTATATTCTGCATTGATTAACAAACGAATAGGTAGTAATATTAGCAATTCTGAAAATTCTAGGAAGACCGGAATTTAAAATATCGAGTATTTCAATTATTTTGCCATCGGTGAGGTCTCTACTTGCGTCATAGTAAGATTTACGAGGAATTTATGCTAAAATCTTTTGCTAATATTATTCTCATGGGAATGCTTTTGCATGTAACGAATAACGATGAAAACTTTGCAACATTTTTCAGATCAGTGTTTTTTCAAAAGTAGCAGCTGTAATTTCTTAGCTACGTAGCTTTCTCCGCTGCAAGGATTTTGTTTCTTTTAGCAATCTTTCCAATTTGATGCGAGTATATACATGCATGTATGTATACGTACGCGAGTGTAAATGGATTACGGCGGCTTCTGTTATTATTTCCTATTGAAATTATAATTGCTCGGAAATCCTGCAGAGCAAACGTGCTTTACATCGAACGCATGTACCTCCTTCTTCATCACTTCAACAATGTGTTATAAACATCAACTGTGACGACTACCATTACATTATGGTCATAATTATATGCGAGCAGAATATTTAACTGATAATTTTGAAAATTCTGACATTAAAAGATGAAATTCTTCCCTCGTCAGTAAAATGTAGACTTTTTTTGTATACTAATGCAAATGGTGTTTGCTAAGAAGTTTTTCTCAATAATAAACATTGTGCATCTGCCAACGCGCTCGCTGTGATATTATAACGTATTTTGCAAATAACTTTTTGGCAAAATATTTCACAGGTGCTAGTGACATAAACGTTAGCGTGCAAAAGTCTTCTTAACAGGTAAATTAAATGAAAATCGCAAGCTACAGAACCAATTTGCTTTCATTTATGTATTCAAAGAAGCAACTTTCGTGCTATTCGACTTGTGTCTTAAAATTAGAAGAACTCTGGACTACCATAAATCACAAAACGAAATGTAATGTTATGTTGGATAAGATTTTATAGCGAAGTGACCATTTATTCCGATCATCAGAATGTATATAATAAGCTCCATCTCCTCAACTTACGATTTCCGAATTTCGAGAGGACCATTCCACAATTCGCTTATTTCAAATGTTTCAAAGGCTATTTTTGAAAACGGCGATAAAGATGATCAATTTTCTCGTTTTCTGCTAAAGTATTTATATATGTATATCAGCTAATAATTAAGGTTTCGATGTTCCAACATACATTCAAAAGCAGTCGTTTATTAAGCTTTCTATTTTTAAAAATTATTCTCGAGCACACCTCAATATATCATATGCTTATCAAATATACGGACGGTCGGAAATCTGATTCTCCAAACATATACTATGTATGTAAGTATCAAATTTCAACAAGAGAATATAAATATAAGAGTTAAAACATGCAAACATTAATATTATTTAGAATGCATATAATGTTAGACTGGAGTAACAAGCGAAATCCAAATTACCTTCACGTATTAAGTTCAATTGAAGACTTAACATTGCATACCAAAAAGACGATTCGTTTTTTCGGTTTTATTCAATATTAGAAGTCTTAAAACTGCTAAAAAGAAGTTTAAAATGTAGATATGTATAGATATATATCCAGTTTCAACAGAAGGACGTACTAGAGCCATATAACGTTGCAGCGTGAGGATGGTTTTGCTTGGTCCCTGACCATTTAAAGTGTTGAATACCCCCACATTCATCTGGTAGCAAAGAATCCGAAATTTTAATTTTCAGTTACTTACTCGTACTGTGGAGATCCATATTAGCAAATGACATAGCTTTCACGTAGTATTACGTAAAATGTGTCCTTCGATTTTACGTATTGCTCTAACATCTCTAAATTGGGTTTGTACTACTGCATGGTGAATATTTGCTCTTGTTTTATAGCCAACTGGGTAGGTCGACTGCACCATGTTGATCAGAGGACATCACGTACTCCCATTTGATATACTTAAATACTTACATACATAAATGCATGAGGAAGGATTAGAAATAGTAAGGATTCGCCGTATGTTCTTTCAGAGTATTACGCATGAGAGAAAGCTTGATGCATGTACAAATCAATTATTTGCTTGCAAAGCATGTATATAAGGTCGTAATTTTTCCTTCTGAAGTGAGAACTCCTTCAAGTTAAGCTAAATTTAATTGCAGCCAGAAAACGATAATAGTGAAATAAACTGCACATAAAACCAAACACGTACGCACATAAACGTCACAAATGTCAAAAAAATGCGTATACTTGTGAAGATATGTCTCTAAATGTGAAAATTATGTCATTTAAAAGCTCACTCTTGGTAAAATTTTTAAATATAAATACACACTCGCACATGCATTTATATATTCATTTGGGTAGTACAGTAAACATGGAAAGAAACACAGTTGCTTTTTACTTATGACGCTATTCATTACAAATACATTGTTGTCTTTCTAATATTGCAGGTGTAACCATGTAATAAACAAAAACTTACCGTAAAAGAAAAGTATAAATTATTCATATATGAACTTTGGGCCCTTCTACCAGTAAATTTTCCTTACTAGACGTGATTCCCCGCCTTATTTTTCTATAAAGGTGTTACTGAATTAAATGCTGCAAAATATATCATAGCTCTCTCATTATTCTCGGTTTCGGTAACGTCTACATTAAGATGTCATTTAGAAAAATCAACAAATATGAACAAAAAACTGAGATTTTAAAGAAAAAATTTTTTTGGTAATGAAGGTCCAGGCCGGAAAACAATAAAAATGTCGAAAAGATGAAGAATTCAAGAATAAGCGTGCCATTGCAATCGTTTCGAGTGGCACATTTTAAACAAAAACGTCTGTTTTATAAGAATATTTTAATGAATTATGTTTGGTCATGTTTCTACTTATGTTCCTAAGCAATAATTTTCTTTTTGAATTTATGATTGATTCTCTGCTATTATAATACCTTTGAATATATTATATATTATTAATAGAAGGTTTTCCTATAACACGACATAAAACAACAATGCGCTTTTTTTAAGCTCACTGTACGTATTTAACATAAGCTCAAAGCCTTGCGGCATACAAAATATTCTTCTTATGATAGATTTGTGTGCAGATAACAGCAATCAAAACAGCCAAAACAAAGGAAACAACATCAGCAACAGTAATAACAACATCTGTCGTATTATCACATGAATTTGTCACACATAAAATGCAGTTGAGGGATCTAAGTGTTAGCGACGTATAAACGGGTGGGCGGTTTGTTAAGTAGGTGGATGTATAGATTATTTGCTGGTAAGTAAAGAAGGAAAGCAGTTGTTTAGTATATCAATGAGATCAGGGACAAGTAAAAATATTCTTTATATACAGGCAAACAAAAACGATAACGTTTTCAAAACATGTAATAATAAGTCTGCTGGCTTTATAACATTTTATTGTTAGTCGTGATGGTGTCTGGGAACAAAAAGGTAGAGAGAAAAAAAGGAGGCTGTAATAACATTGAAGGCAAATGCCAAGTTCAAAGTAGGAACACATGTCTCTATGCGTGTATAATCTGTCAGATTTTTCCCATACACAAAGGCTTAGGCGCTCCAAAGTGATCTGGAAGCATTTTCATAAAATAACAGATCATTTGTTATGAACATGGTAATTACAAATAAGATCATAATATTAATTTCATAATAGAGACGCTATCTACTAGCTAAACGTAGAATAAATTAGTAACTGCAAAATATCCAATACCGCGCTTAATGTTCTCATATTGTCGGAATGATAATTAGCACTTTAAAATGGAACCGTTTGTAACACATCATTATATATGAGCTTACAGTTCTTAGAGTTAAAAATGTGAAATTGAAGCATCTGAACAATATTATTAAAATGTGCAATAAAGTGAAAAATCTCGCCCGCTAAACAATATATATTCAGATGATAGTTTTTTTGTTTTTTATTTAAGATTTTAAGTTCCATGTTAAGTCTGGAGCCTTTTTCGTGCCTGGAGAAAACTCTTTCATATGAATCAAAAATGAAAGATATTAATTCCACACTCCTTCCTATATGTAGCAAATCCCTACTGCGACATCTGAAGTTGTGTGGATTTGCTTCTATGTTCTATTTTTTTCTTTTAATTATTCTTGTTCAAATCTGTTTATCTATTGAAGTAATCTGAATTTAGTGTAGAAAACATCAAAGCACTTTTTCACATGAAAAGTACGCGTGCGTGCGATGTCCTTTTGTATGAAAGCAAAGAAAACACAACTTTTAGAAAATTATAACAAAAATAATACAATATATTGCAAATCCCCATTTAGCGAATAAAAGAACTTTCATTACAATACCAATGAATGCTTTTGTGCTTGAGACCGCACGCGTTGTTACTGTATTGTAAGAGTGCCAAAGCAGCTGTAAGTATAACAAACATGAAAGTTATATACCGCTCGCGGCGAATCACGAGTACCCACCATTTAAACTAATTTTTGCCTTAGGTTCTTAGTTCTTAGACTCTTCTAATAAATAACCAACCTGGTTGCATATTAATATCTACAATAGATTGTTAACTCTTTATAAGCTATAATTGGCAAGCTGATTCAAATATATATATATGTTTTCATGGCTTTCAGTATTCTAAGAGCAGAAGATCTCACATTGAATCCGTGGAAAGATTACAAGCACACGATTTTTCTTCGGAAATTTGAATAACAAAGGCCTGTTTTTATAGGATGGGTTACCTTTCTTATGCTATTTAGTTCATTATACCGGGCATATACGTCAGCGCGTTTGTATGCTCTTATATGCACGTAGAACACAAATTTACCCGCTTATCACTTTCTTACGTTATCGAAGTTATTGTTGCCTTCGTCAGTGTTACACACATAGCATATCAACGAGGACTAACACGCTAACAGTATTCATATATCATTATAAAGTATGCCCTAATATATATTAACACATATTATAAGGTCGTATTTAAGAAGTAGGAGGGATGTGGGGGAAAAGTATATCATAAAAGAAAAGTGAACATTGCATTAAATTCAAATTTTTCATTTTCATTTAACATTCAAAATTTCTCTTGTTATTTTGTTGTAAAATGCCTTTCGTCAGTTACCACTTCTGCGATCAAAAGTAATTCTTGCTCTCTTTCACTCTCTTGCTTTCTTAAAAATTAACTGCATTTCAGAAATCACATTCACATAATACACTCAGTGCGTTTGGCAACTATATATATATATATATATTCACTGTAGATGTATGTATTTATATAATGTCGCTTATATAATACACAGATTCAGAAACAAAAAACAAAAAAGAAACAACTTACTTAACGTAACAGAAAGTTTATAGCAATACTTTATCTATGTAGATCTGTGCTATTGCAAATATTGCTAACTGTGGATAAGCCAGAAAATCGGTGAAGTTTATTCCCAAATTTAACTTGACGAGGTTGACAACTTACCGTCGAATGCGATTTACCATAAAAAGCTTGTTGAAGGCAAACACAAGCAGATGAGAGATAAAACAAATCACTATTCGCACTTTCTTGAATTTTTATGAGCCAGATATAATTAACAAGCTTTATATAACGCATAAGCACACCGCGTGGAATAATAGTCGATGGAAATCGTATTACGACATTTTACGTAAGTTCGAGCAATTTGGATAAGCACGTTTGTCAGACGTGGAGAATTTTTTGTACGCATATAAATAAGAATTACGGACATTCCTTAGCAGGTTATTGTTAGCTTGAACAACCGAGCTATTTTAATATCAGCCTTCCCCTTTTTAAAGCAAACCATTGGTGAGTATGAAGATATTCGGTTCTGTAATTCCTCTTTGTATAAGGAAAGCTATAATTGACTAAATTTTCTTAATGCTTCAAAAAGTCGCATTTTGTATAATGTTCGCTTTGGTAATCGATAATAAGTTGTGCAGACCCTCTCACAATACGAATCTAACTACGCTTTTTAGAAATGCACATACATATAGGTGCTTGCCGCATATGCTCTATGAGACGAAAATTAAACAGTACATATTTGTTGCTTTTCGAATATGAGTTTTTGTCGTTACACAGATTTATGGTGTGCCACGTACCATTGGGAATACTCTAACTCAACTGAAAAGCTTACTTGCAATATTAGCTATCCGTCAATTTCTGTATTCCACCACCTTTGTCCTGCTTTCACTAGCACTCTTTCTTATGTCCTGCTAAACTTATGCATTAAATATGCCTGGGACATCTCTGTATCCATCAGGGAATTACTTTTTGGCAAAATGACACGCTCGAAAACAATAAGCGCACTCACGCATGTACTTGTGTAAAAAACACCGAAAGCAAGTCAACGACTGAATATTCCCGGGTCCAACATTTCAAGACTTACAAGTATTATTGTATTGTTATCTCTGAGTTGTTTGATTTGTTTTAATTCTAGCAGTTATGAATATTTTTGCAAACAACTAAATTAAACAAGGAACACAGGTACGAAATGAAAACAAAAGGAAAATCCTAGCTCAACGCTTAACTGAATTTGTTTGAATTTTTTGAAATAAGGTTGTGTATACACATAGTTCTAGTTACTCTATATTTGTCAGAGCGAAAGAGTACATTAAAAACATATCAACGACGTGAGAGTGTTTATTTAGTTGCATTATTGGTTATCAATAACGCAGTAATCTACAGAATACGTTAAATGATTGATATGTTAATACATTATTTTCATTCTTATCATTTATCTTCTAACGAACTCTTCAGCACCGTATTGCATAAAAAATTTTCAGGAAGAAAAATATTCTGTTGAAGAGAATTGATGTTCATTAGTGAAAAGAAAGATTTAGTATTATATCTACTATAAATATAGAAGCGTTGGCGAACGAAGATGCATTCACTTAATATGTATGGATACCAAATAAGAGCTATATATATTTTGCACACCACAGGGGATGCTGTTTTCCCTCAAAATAGATATTAACATTTAATATTTTTTGACACACAGATCATCATGGACAATAACACAGTTCCATTAATTCATTGTTTCGGATTGTTTATGGTGCAAGCGAAATTACATATCAGTCTTCCTGTTATTTAAGATATCTGCCAAATATTCTTCGTACAGAAACATTACTTCCATTCTAAAACTGATAGTATTCAGTTCTATTTTTAATGACATGCAACAATACGTTTACGATCTTAAGCCAACATGGCATCAGGGGACCTACTATATATGTAAGTTCGTTGGCGTCGTCTTGGTGTCGCAAAAAACTCAAACTCGAAAGTTCTTTATCTAATACTACGAATGTTATAGCTAATCTTTTTATCTTTTCGTATCTTACAAGAAAATTCATATTTGTTAAGACAAATATTCGAGAGCAACTTTCCTTTCATAGATAATAAAAATTTGGTTCTTCTTCTTCTTTACGTACGTTTACATAAAGATGTAGGTTTAGTTCGTATTAAAGCATACTTAGTTTTACTTCTTATATAGCTAGGCTTGCGACTAAATTGCCCCTCAATAGAAAAAATCTTTGATCTTCTAGACAACTGCCGAATATTAATTATTTAATTCTCTATATTGACATATTTTTATAGTTAAGTGAAGCAACTTGACATAAAAGATGAAAAGTTTGACTGAGTTCAGTGAAGGATGGATAATAAATCGGAACATTTTTCCAATTATAAAATACATAATAATAAAATTCTGTACACTGCAATATAGTATTCTCAAAATTCGTACTTTGTCGTTTTTTTTTTTTTTGCTTTTAAGCTTTCTATTTCCATTTAACAGTTTCTTAGCCATCCACTTTCGACGATATGATATTCAAATTCTTTTTCAATCTATTGCTTCATACATTTAATTTGAAAATAGTTTTAACCTAACAAAAAGCGTTGTTTGTGGCGTAAGTTCTTAGACTTCATTATATTGTTTGTTCGATGATTGTAACGTGTCTAAATTACAAATGTTCAAAACTACGTTTAGAAAAAAGTACCGGATGTAGATTAACATCCTTCAGTTTTATAGAATAGTTTCGTTTTTTTTTAGTCTACAGACATATTCCACCGCATCCAACACATTCCCAGCAATCACTTACCAATTTTTTTTTCAGATAACAACGTAATAAGTACAATAAGATATGAATAAATTTATTTAAGCGCAAATACAATATAAATCGAAAAGAAAATTAAGAAATAAAATAAATCAATCAAAAAATGGAAAATTAGTTAAAATATAACAAACCAAAAAGCGAAAATAGAAAGGGAAACAAATTATATAAGTAATCAATGAGAATAGTATTCCATAATTTTTCTGGTAAAAGCCCTGAAGACGGTAAACCACGCGGAAATACATAAACTGTGCGTAAATGCAGTTTATTTCTCTTCACCTAAGATGTTTGCATTTGCTCTGACACCGTAATAATTTTACATGATTTATAAAATATGTCTCTACTAGCAAAGAAAAAAGAATAAAATTAGCTTTGCCGAAACCCTTGAGACGCATAAATTTAGGCGAATATATATAATAAATTCCTAAAGCTTTTTGCCAATTTTGCAATTTACTAAGAAGCATTGATTTTAGTATTTTGTAATATTTTACTGAAACTTCATAGATTCACTGAAGCTTATTTCTGCTTGTAACTGATGGCAAAATGCATATAACCTAATGATAGTAAAAACGCGCCATGATAGTTTTTGTTGTCTAACACAAGCCACGCAGATTCTTTACAAAAAAATCTCCGGAGCAAAAAGGAAATTTTTGAAATATCAATATTTTGACCTTATATATATTGGAGATTTTTCTCTATTCACGTTTCAGTGATTGTAAAAACTTTGCATTTTATCAAAACTAGGGATTTGCAAGTACAACATAAACTGTGTAATATCAAATTTCATTTCAATTTTATCGACGCTAGATTTGGAGTATGATTTCAAAAAGTGCCATCAAAAATTGGTATTCGATAGAATTCTACATATCAGCATTAATGATAGGTGTAATTCACTCATCAGCTTCTGTGCGATGATTAGAACACGAAAAATAAAGAAAAACTCTAAAACATATTTAGATATAATGTCCGACCTGCGTGTCGTTAATGCCTGGCGTGAAAATAATATCAAATGACTTGACGATTTTTGTGAAGATACTTGGTTGAAGATTGTTTTATTAAATGAATAAGGTTTCTTCATTTTGATATCAAAGTTATGGATGATATTTATTAAATTTTGAGAGCAATTTTATTTCTTTTCACAAAAATGTACGAAAAGGCAGGCTTGTGAATATGACTGAAATTTTCGCATCAGTTAACGCTGGCTTTTCGAATATGAAAATAATTTATTCATGTTTAAACGATATAGTCTATAAGTTATGCAGTAGTAATTGTTACAAGGTAATGCAATATATTTATAAGAAAGTGCGAGAGAGAGAGAGGGAGAGAGAATATTGTCACGTTATTCACTAATTCCATCATTCACCAATTTGCTAATGAACAAGATCATGGTTAAAATGTTTTGAAAATGACAAATAACGAAAGAAATTAAAAAAATAATAATGGGAGTTTGCCGTTTTCATTTCACCATGAAGGTATGTTTCTAAACAAGTAACAAAACAATGCGATTACATTATAGTAAGTGTGCAATATTTCGTCCACTAACATAAACAATACACACTTAAGTGAACCTATTTATTTTCGAAACAAGGGAAAATTTTGAGCATATTTTGGAATTATATATAACTCAATCGTTGAACAACGAATTCGGCGGATATTTTGTTTTTATATACATTAAAATGTGGGCGACATGATGTATGCAATTGCATGGAATATTTTTGAAGGCAATTCTTTAAAGATGATAGTTATTGCATACGTATTTGTGGAAAATTTAGATATTTGCGTGTATTTGCACAGAAGAATCAAGTATTCCTTTCTCTTTGCTATACACGACGTCGGTACATGTTTGCATGTCGCAAAAATAGTAGTACGCATTTTACATTTCAGTTTATTACTTATCAAATTTTTCGAAAATCCTTGTTTAGTGAAACCAATTGTCAGTGTGTACAAATTGTACAAATTATATGAGATATTTATTACTAGTTTCCTTAAAGTCATTTTATTTTTTCACATTTTTACATTTATTGATATATTAATATTACTATATTACTATCAATGAACGTCGATGAACGATGAAATTCCTTTCAGAAATTTTATTATTTGGACTAAAAAATTGACGATATTTATGAACATCACCATACAAAATCAAATTTATTTTTTTTGTTGCATATGCAAGGCTCGCTCGCTGCATGCACAACAAACATGCACATAAAACCGTACACACGCACTAGTCTTTTTTTTCATAGTTACAATTCAAGTTTCAATTTTGCCAATTTATATATAAATTTCCTGTTACGCCTTCAACCTTTTACTCATAACCGACTCTCTCTGACGCCTTCATACAAATGCTTACGTACATACTTATATGGCCGCTGCTTTTTGTTGCAACCATAAAATTTAACTCTTTAATCTGGCTTGAACTTTCAACTTACAAAGCTTTATCAAAGAAATGGCAATTACGAAAATTTACAAAAAAACTCTGCGTCGCCTATATGTTATTAAATGAATAAAAATGAACACATCATCAAATTAGGAATGGAGCAATAAATACTGCTTCGGCTTTTTCAAGCTCATTTTCAATGTCGTGATTTTGCTTTTTAAATCGTTATGTCATATAAACTATGATAATTACAGAGAATATTTTCAAATCTAGATTGTGTTAATAATGGGGATTAACTCTTCCTCTCAATAATTTTTTTCTTTGGTAAACTAAGAAATTTTTTTTTTGATGTGAATTAACTATTTCTTGCTGAGCTTGAGCTTTTTTGTAACCCGAATTTATGCAATCAGCATAATGTTAAAACAGAGTGAAGCGTGCGATGGTGAACCAATTCTTTCTTCACGTTATTCATTTTGTTATCGGCGTCTTAGAAAATGGTCAAGATATATTGCACACAAATGTATTTGTCAGTCGAATATTTTTTGATCCAATACTAAAAATTGTTTACTCCGCACATGTGTGCTGCGCTTAATCCCGGTTGCTTCACAAGTTGTCTAGGGACTGCTTATATAAAATATCTATCAAAACTTTTCTTACAAAACTATCGTTCTTTTTTTTGTTTTTATGCTGGTGAAGAAAAGTATTTTTACTTGTGCTACGCAAGTCTGCATGGATATATATAATATGTTTGTGACATGTCATTTTATATATATGCATTTGTGTCCCAACGTCTTAGGCATGGACACAAAACCGTTTATTTTCAATCAATCAAAACTAAGTAAATTGTTCTTGGATATTGCGATAAATAGACGAAAAAGACACACGTGAACACTAAAAGGAAACAAGTTCAGTGACCCCAAACATAACAAATCCATATAAATGCACTAAATATGTAAAAACAGCGTGCTTTCAACAAAGAATTATACAAAATAGGAGATGCGCCAATTTAGTAGAATAACTGTGTATGTAAAAAACAGAAACCCGAGGGCAATAACAACACATATAAGAAAAATCTGGAAACAAAATGCATCAAAATGGGTTTACGGACATGAAAATAGTTAAAGTTAAAGATATATGAATTGTGATTTCGTGTATGTAATTGCGTAAATAATAAAAAAGCTTTTAATATTCTTTGAAGTAATGGTTTGAAAAAGAGTGGCAAGGGATCGCAGGCTCATCAAAGGACGATAAAGTGGGAATATTATACATATAAAAAATAAAATAAAAAAAAAGTATACAATATATATAATTGATTCATGTGATCCAAGTATAAATTCACATAAGTAAGGTTGAAAGTTAGGCAAGGCCAACGTATATCCCACGTATCAAGGTAATGCATGCAGTATGACCCATCTAATTAACAGAATAGCTTTTAGCTTTTAATAAAATCATTTCAACACATTACGGATTAGCAGTTTTATTTTTCGTGTCTTTTTGTTAAGCGTTAAGATGGTTTATATTAAATATTCTGCCGTTATCACTTTGTGAATGCGAGGGAACACACCTTTCAATTTTACTTCAAATTTACGGTCCCCGGTTGTACCAAACTTTTATAAATGGATATGTTCGTGTAAAATTTTCGCATTTGTGTGCTAAAATAGTGACAGAATCTGCCCTGGCACTTAATTAGTACAACCTCTATCTCCACTTTTTCTCAATCAATGTCGACTGGGGTGATCCTTAACGATTGCCTTCTTTAGGCTTTGCTTTCGAATTCAGTATCAAAGCAATTGCAGTTGTAATTGTACTTTACTTCCCCTTATTACTGATTACTAGAAACGAAACTTAGGATAATTTTTTTATATACTTGCCATTCCAAAAATAGGTGTGATAGGTATAATTAAAGATAAGAAAATATAATTAAGGAAAAGGGAAACGGTCTATATAATAAAAAAGAGAAATATGGAGCTAATGTAAATTTTTTTAATATTAACTTTCAGACTAAAATGTAAAATATTCGCGGGATAAATTCATCTCCTAATTATTTAATCGTCGAAGGATTACGCTCGTCTTTTGCATGTTTGTTCCGCATTGACGAACTGGGAACAGGCTAACCCACTTTCTTCTTTTCCAGTCCAAACTTCAACGACGCAGACTTCCTATTACTAGGGGCTAGATAGCTTTTATGACAATATACACCGAAAGAGGTAACCAGCAGTGCTAGTACTATGGAGCTGAAGACTGGCGGGGCATTTGTAATAAAGCGACCTTCCTACTGTATTGTTACAGATGGAAAGCCGGCATTGCTTGGCATGCAGGTAGCGTCAATGGCGAATTATGTATGATATTATTCGATAGCAAAAGCAAACATGAATGTCCTCCCTGTCCGTTTCCGCCGACCAAAGTAAAGAAACACAAGTAACAACATGTAGTTGGTCAAGGCCGGCCATTAATTATCTTGCACCACATTGTCTAACACAATTCTTATTTTTATTATAGAACACAAAAATTATATCTTGTTTATATATAAGGCATATTTTTCATTTGCGTAGTTCTGGAGGCAGGATCCAAAAATAGGTGCAGATGGTCCAAATTTCGTAGAGTTCATTTTTGCATGAAATTACTATAATATTATGGGTCAATTTCCATCACCACTTGTTAGAACTTAAACTTTTTTGCTCTACAAAGGATCAATTTTCGTTAAGATCGTTATTAGGATGTTATTCAAAAAATATGCCAAATTTGGCATAGTTAATTTTTTTATGTTAAATTACTATTATTTTGAAGATTGTACCTTTTTGCCGTATGCACTTCAGTTTTCGCTATATGAGAGGGAGTTCAAAAATTGCCCTAGGCGGTCCAAAGTTTTCGTACTATATGGGGAGTGGCCGAAAAAGTGGACTGGTCCAGACATCAGACGGACAGACAAACTTAGATCAATGATTCTGAATCGATCAGTATAGTAAAAGGTGGGTCCATCTCAAGCCCTTCTGCATGTTACATGCAACCGCACTAAGTTAATATACCCTGTATCACAATTAGTGTAGGGTATAAAAAGACACTTAAACACAAATGCGCACTCAATCTGTGTTCCCAATGTTCCATTATAGAATCGGAAGTTAAGTTCCAGCTGATTTTTAATAATGGCAATGGAGTAAACTTTGACAAATTATTTTTTTGTTGTTAGGGTTTGGCAAAGATAATGAAGGATTACAAATTTATATGCGGTAACGCACTTACAAACATGCAATTTAAGAGTTTCTTGAGTAAATTCAACGTTGTGGGAACTATCCTCCCCAGCATAGTTTTATATTGAATTTTAAACGTAAAAAAATTCAAAAATTGTCGCCTATTTTTATTTTTCAAAATATGCTTGAAAGATAAACGTCAGCCAAATGAAAAATAAACAAATATCGATTATTCTGATTTCAAATAAGCTGTAGTTTGAGAATTCGTCTTTACTATAGATATCTCAAAATTTTTAGTAAACGACTCAGGATAATCTAATCAAAGAAAAAGTCAATTTGTTCTGTCCTTTATTGGAATGCTTTTTACGCAGCCGGTGGTTCGCTTTGCTAATTTTTTTCGGCTCTGGGTCTTTACCTGGCCAAATAAAAAATCAGTATTATCCACCCATCTTTCTTTATCATCATATACATTAGTATATACAATAATAATATACATTTAACAATAATAATACATTTTTACTTAGCGATCCTGTGGGCTACGTGCCCGAGAAAAATTTTTTCAAAATTTTTAAAAAACTTTGCCTTCAAATCTGGATTACTTTTAAATAAATTGTAGAAGAAAATTGAGAAAACGATAGACCTTTACCAAGATGGATAATCATAAAAAAAAAATTTTTGAGTGAAGGAAGAAAAATTAGTTAGTGATCCAAGCATTAAGAAATCTTATAAAATTTTTGGAAAGCATAAGAGTGAATTATTATTTTGTAAACGTTTCCTCCGATGATAAAAATGAAGAATCGATAACCACAGAAAGAATTATTTACTATTATGTAAATCTCTCACGCTCTGTTAACGAAAATTAAGAATTTACGAATTTAAGAATTAATAGTATTATATATAAATATTTTTGGATACTTATCTACGGAAAGGATAGAAGAAATAAAAAAGGATCTTCACAAAACGATTAACAATTTGAAAACAAGAGCAAATAAAATTTACAGGAAAGAAAAATACAAAAGCAACTAAGAAGAGCAAGAACAGTGCAAATATAAGAAAAAACGAGCCCCAGTAAAAGCAAGACAATTTACCAGAAAAGTTCAAACAATTTATTTAAAGATGTGATGTCACTAAGGACCAGCTGAAGAAAAAATTTGCACAAAACCCAACACTATAAAAGATTTCAGAATTTCATTTAAAAATCGGACTTAAAATAGAGCCGACTTTTAGTGATGATTCTAAAGATTCGTTTAGCTTTAAACGGTGAATTGAATGACGTGGGTAAACTCAAATTAATGGAAGTAGCGATTATCATCAAGCGAGATTATGGCATTATATTAAAACCAGTATTCACTAACAGGCGTTGTATTTCCTATTTCCTGTAAAATAACAAGAATATTAAGCAAAGCAACAACAAAATTTTGTCTCTAATATCGGAGCTGAACCAACTGCCTTTCGTCGAAAGCATGATAACAGCCCTCAAAGCAGCAATAGAATGCGTAAATGCTAATCTGAATACCTTTAAACAAGCTCGAATGAAACATATAACACAACAATAAATACGGCCAGAAACATTGAATGATTATGTAGGTCAGGAATGGTTACAACACCACACGACCAATGGCAATGTTATACACAACACGAAACAACCGCAACAATTTTGCAAGCGATAGTACAAGGTATAATCAAACTTTCTTTTTTACAATATAAAAGCAATGGGAGATGTAACCAAAATTTGCAATCGCAATAGAAACGCAATAGGCAAAACTGCAATCATGATAGAAGCAGAAGCTGTAACCGAAAGACAATTAAACAAATCGGAATTATTATTATTATATACAGCAATAGAAATAAACATTTCAAAAAGAATGGTAACAATTATAATGACAATGAAAATTATACGACAGGAATTATAGAAATAATCGACCTTACGGTATAAAAGTTTCAAATAACGAAATCCTTAGCACATAGCAGAAAATTATGATAGAGTCCTGAATGTGCAAGTGTACAACCTACAACAAGAGATGAATGTCAGTACATTTTCAAAAAGTAATCATCTAGACATAATATATGTAAACGTCGTAAATAGTTGTGCAAATGACTTAGTTCTCGCCGGTTGCGGCGGTAGCCTAAATTTTGTGGGTTTTAGCGTTTAGTCGAACGTAAAAGGAAATCAAAAGTAAATACTTGGAAAGAAACATTGTAACAGTTTTACTGCATTTGGATGCAGAACGTAAAGAGAAGGTGTATGAAATAGTCAAAACAAAGAAGCCTTAAAGTTATCTCGAAAACCCGACAACGGTAACCGATGAAAACTAGCAGTTTCGCCATCATGGATAACCTCTTCCATAGATCAACAAACAACAGAATAAGAAATGTTAATCAAAGCAGAACGTTGTTTAATTATAATCAGCGCTTCAAAATGTTTTCTCCTACAACATCACTTTCAAATAAGGCACGAGTTCGATTTTTCTTCTGTTTATGAAACTCTACATCAGAACAAACCCTACGACTCTTGAAAAGACAATCATTTCTATGCAGATTGTGATAACAATAGTCGCAACTTGAAGTTTGAAAAGGGTAAACACAAAGAGATAAATGCGAACATAAGAAGGGTGTGCAGATATATATATATGCGTATGGAACATACGGGGGGTATTAAACAAAGAAATAAAAAATTGGATCAAGAAAATGTGAAATTATGATATACATGAACATATACCTGTGCGTATACATAAAGGCAATAGGATAAAGAAAATGAGAAAAGAAACTATGAAAATAAAATAAATATGAAGATTTAAATCTGTGTATGAGAAACAAATATATTAAAATATGAAGAAGTTAATTTTCAGATAGGAAGCTATATTATTATGATATATACAATGTTATTAATGATCTTATTAGTAGTATTAATAAAATAATTAGTAAGTATTTACATACTTATTTAAGAATATTACATGATTGTGTAATCCTATGTCAATAAATATATAAATACAAAGATAATAAATACAAAGAAACAAACGAATTTATACAGCGTGTATGGTGCATATAGTACAGGAAAATCTACAAAAAAAAACTTTCGGTTAAAGTTAAATACACAAAATGCTTTGTAAAATAAGTCGTGGATAAGAATTACAAAAAGGTGATTTATAAGAATATTGCTAGATAGGTGATAATTTAATACTCATTTTTTTTTTGTAATTTGAGTGTTTGTTTTTAATGGGTTCACATTTGCTATTTTGTGTCTAAGCAAATTCAACATCATTTTCCATAGTTAATTTTGACTTAATCAGACATTTTTAATGGTGCACAAACACCCCACGCTGGACAGGAATATAATATAATTGACTGAAAGACTATTGTACGTACGATTTTATGTATCAATTACAATATCCAAGTTAAAACTTATATTTATTAATGAATATAGCATTTTAGTGGCAATGTTGCAATTGTTTTTAATACGCTGAATTTTTGCATAATCGCGGGAGATTAACTTTTTATCTAGTATAACTTCTAACGTGATCAGAAAAAGTAATAGGTTGGAGAGAATGTTCTATCGTATTTTAAACAGGCAGGTAATTTTTCTTGTAAATAAAAAAAAACATCTGGCTAGTGAGTCATTCGGATTTTTTTTCTTTTTTTACCTGAGTTGTCTTTTTTTACCGTTCATCATTTACTTGTGATATTTAAAGTCATTATGTTAGTAGATAAAGTGCATTTACGACAATGCATTTTGTATGAAATCCAAAAAGGAACCAACGCATCGATTGCGTGTAAAAATTTATGTGCGGTATTTGGAAAACATATTGTAAATGTTCGTACTTGTCAAAGATGGTTTAACTATTTTCGTTCCGGAGATCTGAGCCTCCAACAAAGTGATCGATCTGGACGACCATACAAGATCGATAATGATGTTTTGCGACCCATGTTGGAAAATAATCCACAATTAACAGCTCGAGAAATTTCAGAAGAGTTAGGCATTTATCATACAACTATTGGAGATCACATTAAATCTCTTCGGTTTGTGTTAAAGCAAAGTGTTGGGGTTCCACATAAATCAACGGAAAAGAATTTGTCTGATCGTGTAAGAATGTGTTCATCACATCTGATTAGACACAATATGGAGCCGTTTTTGGAAAAGCTGGTTATTGGAAATGAAAAATGGATTCTTTACGAGAATATTGAGAGAAAAAATCTTACTGCAAACCAGGAACATCGTCAGCAACAGTTCCAAAACCAAATATCTATCAACGAAAAGTACTGCTTTGTTTGTGGTGGGACAGGAAAGGTTGAGTGTACTACGCGTTGCTGAAACGGAAAAACCATTAAGGCGGATCTATACTGCAATCAGGTGGATGAATTTAATGCAGCTATCAAAGAAAAAAGGCCTGCATTAGCGTGTAGGAAAGGGATAGTGTTCCACCACTATAATGCTCGACCCCATACTGCAATGGTAACACAGCAACAACTGAATGCTTTAGGGAAGTCCTTAGTCAGCAACCGTATTTACCTGACATTGCACCATCTGATTTTTACCTGTCCAGATCCTGCAAAATTATCTAACGGGAAAAAAATGTAAGTCCTTTGAAAGTGTTTTTAAGACAGTTGCTGAATATTTTAACTCCTAGGCCGAGAACTTCTACAAAACGGGAATTCGCAGGTTACCTGAAATTGATAGAATTGTGCTCTATCTTGTCTATTCTGAATTATTGTATATCACTTTGTTTGAATAAATAATAATAATAATAAGTAAATGATAATAATGGATGGCCTTTACGCGAAGCTCGGTGCGCGTATCAAGTTTCATATAAGATTGTAAGTGACAAATTACTGCTAGCATGGCTATTGCGCCCATTTCGACGCCAAGAGTTTATGCAGCCCGATTGAGTGCGGTTGAGTGGTTTAATATTTGCTGGGTTTTATAAGCTTTTAATGTGGTGTGGTTATTCACCGATCCTGGCTTCATTAGTACGCAGTTTTTAACTACTAATTAAAAATATATATGATAAGTTTCAGTCCTTTCCTCTAGTAAACAATTACACGTATACATTGATTACCATGACTAAACAAACTTCTTGTGAAGCAAAACGTCTTTTCATGTTCACTTTTCTTTGCGGGGACTACTTCTTTAGTTGTTATTTACGCAAGTCATACAAAAAGTTTTACGGGAAGGGAAGTTATTAAAAAATTTGCTAAGACTTTAAAGTAGAACTGTGGTCTCTAGTTCTGTGGAATGCAAATGCGCAGTTTTGAATCCGACTTGACTCTTTTCAAAGCACTTTTTCAGACAAAACACGCAATTGTTAAAAAACGCTTGCTTTTTCTTTCTGTAGAATTTTTTTCCAAAAGAATCTTTTATTGTGTTAAATGAATGGTGTTGTGACTCCAAGATCTGCTTCTGCCTTCATTGCTTTTTATTATTTCACATTTCAGCACTACGTCAATGTGTTTACAAGGTACCTGATATAAACAATTGTCAATTTTCTTGACTGCCTCATTATTAATCTGTATATATTCCCCTTTTTTGTTTCGTTTCTGAATCATCACCCATATTCTGTTTTCTTCTTTTCTTACCAATAACGGGAATACCAGTTCTCCAGTAAGCGCCCGCCCAAGGCCATATTTAAGCAACACTTCTTCTTGCCGGTTTGTACAGGCTTTGCTAAAACGAAGATCTCTATTTTTAATGGCTAGAAAAGTAATATTTTTCCTTTTGCGTTCGTCTTGTCCCTGACATTTTGTCAAATAATGAATATAGCGACGCCTTAAGTCATTTTTTGGAACTTTCCCAGTTTTGCAACCTATCCCTTTTGTTTATTTAATTAAAGATAGTGTCGTTATACGCTTACTTTCGAAAATTTGCTCAACAAGCTATATCATCCAAAATACGCATAAGACCTGACGGAACGAATGGATTAACGTTCCATTAAATTTTATCAATTAAAACTGATATAATTGAAGTTTCACACGTTTCAATAATGTATGTTTTCCTGGCGGATCTTGTTCAGAGAAGTTCACCAAATTTAAAAGCGACTTACAAAAGATGAGGAAACAAAATGGGGGTTTTGTAATGAGGATATTATTTTGAATTTTTTGCATTTATTCTCTACTAATATATCGATGCTTATTTCCGATTTATAATTTTTAAATGAATTTCATTCCGATCATCTACCAGTTAACTTTTTCGTGAATGCGCAAGCGTTCCATAAAACAACATTCTTTAGTGAGCTACAATAAAGCTAGCCGGAAAATGTTGTATCAACGTTTTCTTAATGGTTACTCCATTGCCCAACAAAGCTAGGTTAACTACACATCCACAGCAGAAGATATAGCCAATTTTATTAATTTACTTACTACAAATACAATAAAAATTGTGTACAACAAAAAAGGAAAACAACTAAATTTCCATACTCTATGATATTGGGTGCTCTTGGCTGACGTTTTTTACCATCAAAATAAAAGTCGAAATTTATATGGTGTTTGTGTTATACTTTCTGAGTAACAAGTAAAAAACACGGAAAGCAGAGGTGTTCACAGTTTTTCTAACATGGGTGGATGGGTGGTATAGGCGTGTTCTTTGAAAAGTTTGGGTCATTTTTAAATTCTTTTGCATGTTTGTAGGCACTATATTCATTTTTGCGAACGGGAGAACTTTTACCACGGATATTACACAGTTGTTCAGACGGACACTTAGAAAGACGATCAAACGGACATGCTTAAATACAATCTGAATTTGAAACTGGTCAATAATTTATATACTTCATGGAGTTTATAGAGCTTGCTTCCGTGCGTTATAAACGTATTTAAATGAAATTAGGACACATTATGAAACTCAGTAGTCGTAGTCTATTCTTTTCCATTTTTGTAGATATCGCTCATTAAGTACACGTTCAAAGTTTTGTAGACGTATCTGTTATAATTTATGAGTAATGAGCAAAAGACCAATTTTTTATTCCTTTTGTGTAAGAACTTTCTGCGAATTTGAAATCGATAGTTTCATCTTTGCGGCCCGGAGAATATTCAGAAAAAACACTACACATAAACGGACAGACGAACACGTTTCATTCGATTCAGACTTTGGTCTGAATATATATACTTTGTGGGGTTTCTGAGAGGCCTCCTTCTCGGCGTTGCACATAGTTTGACAAAATAAATATACTCTAATCCTTCGATGATGGCTATAAATATATTTTATATAAAGGTACCCGATTTTTCACTTGCATGATTAACTCATGGTAGGTAAGCCGCAAAGCGACGTCAGCAATTATCAATGCACTTAGTCTCCTAAGCTCCCTGAGCAAAATCTTTGAAAAAGTTATTAAAGGCAAATTATAAAAAACAATTTCAGAGCAAAATATTAGAACGAATTACGAATTCAATTTTACATTACTTCACACCAATTACCTTACAATCTGCTGGCTTAGTTCTCTTGAAAGTTGAAAAAGCTTTTGATTCTGTAGGGAATAATGTTTCGATTTTTAAAACCTTCATCTTTCCTATTTCTCAAAGTTAAATGAATCCGAAGTTGCTTGTCTAAAAGCTGTAGCTGGGGTGATCTTTTCTGGGCCTTTTATATTTGATTTCCTGTTCTGACTTCCAAGAGCTTAACAAATGTCACATTGCTTTATAGGTCGATGATATAGGTATTTACTACTCCCATGCGCTTGGTTCTAAAACAGTGAATATGCTCCAAATAGAGATTAGTATAATATATACAATAATAATGTAAATAAATGGAAAATTAGGTTAATGCAATAAGTAAATGCAGAGAAGACGCAAGACGTCTTCTGTACTCGAAGAAGGACCCTTGCGTTCTCCCTTCATCTGGTTTGACAATTTAGGGTGATAAAATTATTTGATTAGAGGAAAAGTTCTGCCGTATTTTAAAGAAAATATTTAAATTCATTTATAAAAATACGTGTTTAATATTAATCAATTATACATGCTCCTTTATTTGTTACAATCTGTTGCCATCTTTCAGTAATCAATTAAAAAAACACTTAAATTCTAGTTATTCTAAGTATCCCATATATATATATATATATATATATATGTATATACTAATAACCTTCTAATTTTTATTTATATTTATCCTCACAATACATCGCTTTCAAGACCCGAAGAAAATCCGAATGTACTAATAAACGGTCGTCCGTCTAATAACCTTAGTAAAGTACAATGTAGAGGTCCGAGACGGAAAGTGTAATAACAATAAAAGTAAACCGTAGCAAACCGTAGCAACTGCACCAGGTGGGCCATCAGGCATTGTAATATAAAATTACTTTTTTTAGTTTTAGAACTGACGACGGCATTATATCATAAAATTGAAATAATCGTTAAAATGTCGATATGAAACGTCGAGCGAGTGATTCACCTCATAATTAGTATGAATTTGTGGCCTAATAAGCCTGTAATTACGAGTTGCTCGTGTTTGAACATTAATACCTATCTCATGTAATAAAAGGGGTGAATAAAACTCACCAGATAGTACTTTTATAACCAATGAGACGCTTACCCAAGTGCGTCTACTATCCAAGCTCGGAAGATGTATAAGCTTAAGACTTATCTCATAAGGTGGTAATGGTAATACCGGGTTGCATCTTAAGCCTCGCAAAGGAAATTTTAAAGTTTTTGCACACACTCAATCTGATCAACGTAATACCTGCAGTTCGACGCGCATATCACCGCGGAATTTGCCAATATAGGTTTAACATGAGCGATAAACAGGCTCTTACTAAAATAAAGGACATTAAATTCGCACAACAAACGCTTAATTAGCTCCAGCAGACTTTTCGCTTTATTAACGGAGGCTTGGACCTGAAACTTAACGATCAATTTAGAATCAAGTGTAACTCCCAAATCCGTTAAGTTCGGAACAGGCTCCAATGTAGTAGTGAGTATCAATAGTAGCTAACAAAACGCCCCTTTACGTTAACAGTTTGGACAACTACTTATTGTAGCGTAAGATGTCCTTTGTGATTTTACGTTTTTATTCAACTTCTTTTGCGATTAAATTCGCACAACATAATTGCGATTTTCAGGGTCACATAGGTTTTTTTTATAATTTTCAGCACATGTGCTTCCGAATTATTCATAGGAAATTATGTTTGCAATAATTCTTCTTTTCGTTTGGATATTATGATTCGACTCTTTTGCCTCTACTGACTCCGCAAATACATGCAAATACAAGCACATTACCCGTACCTAACTTCATTGTGACATTTTTGCGTTAATCTGTTTTTACGCGAAATGTTGTTCGAATTATTGTTAATCATTCGGCAATCACAAGCTGCGCGACGCACTTAAAACATCATAAATGTGTAATTGGTTTTAACATCTTTTTAAAATATAGTTTCATAGAAAATCGAGTAGTTTCATGCAAGCTGAAATCATCAAATTTGGGATTTCCATAACAATACTTATATCGCGAGTAAAGCTTAGAAAGTACACAGACGCTTGGCCTCCTTCCAGGTATTTATTTATTTTTTATTTATTTAACTATTCTACTTATACAGGAACTCAACCAAAAACAAATGACAGTCGAGTTCAAACGACTTTAAAGTAAATCTTAAATTAATTATTATTAAAACTTAGTATAAGTACAATAAAACAGATAAGACGGAAAAACGAAAAGAAAAAGAGCATGTACACAATTAGCACAGAGCCACACCCCCAACCGGTACAGGACGAATTTGCAAATGAACCCTTAAGCCATCGCAAACCTGCATAAGCTTGGCAACCGATAATAGTTAACAACAATTATTTTCGAGTCACTTTTTACGGTTAAAAGCTAGTTCAGGGGTGACATATGTAAATCACGTGTATTAAACAATGTTGCTTTAATGGACTTTAAAGAGACCGATAAAGAGAATAGGTGATCGACGTCATTTAGGTTTTTGCAAACAACTCTGAGCGGGTTGAACAGCTCATAATTTTACATATATGTATACATATATACGCCTAGAAAAGCGGTTAGGAACATTAAAACATTAAAAACATTAAAAAAAAAAATTTTTCCAAGTAATGATGATGAGTCCATGACGCACCATTTATTACTTTGATTACGAAGCAAACGCCAGGAACAAATCTACGTTTCTCAAGAGACGGTAAGGACAACAGAAGCAACCTATTTTCACAGGAGGGAAGAGAAGCAAACAAAACCCTGAATGATCTATTATGCAGATAAGAGCTTATCCATTTCACTAAATGGGTAGGGAAGTCAGAGGCTTGAAGTTTAAAGATAAGTAATTTATGGTTAACCAAATCAAACGTTTTGCTAAAATCGGTGTATATGACGTCAGTGCAAGAGCCATTGGAAAATGCCTTGAAAACCTGACAAGTAAACTCTAACAAATTGGTGATCGTAGATCCTCCTTTTCGAAAGCCATGTTCGAGTGGAGAAATATACGATTTGGTGGCAAAGGCCAGATGTTGAGTCACAATTCTCTCGAATAGTTTAGGCAAGACACTCAACTTGGCAATACAACAAAACAAAGGGAAAACACCTAATCTCAAGGACTGATTAAAAATCTGTGAGATAACACCACATAACTCAGCAGCGCAAGATATAAATATACATGATGGAATTCCATCAGGTCCAGGCACACAACTGTATTTTAAGGAACTTAACCCTTTAACCTTTAAAAACGTCATCTTCAGAAATAATCACATTAGGTATTGAAACCAAGTTAGTTATAGGATAAGGAGTAAATAACTTAAAATCATGCTCTGAGATTGGCCCTTTAGAAGCTAGTACCCAGGGCGGTAAGTCGCTAATAAGTAAATTAAAAAGTAGCGGACCGAAGCGGCTCCCCTGCCGAACCCAAGATATAACGTGTATAGACCGTGACATAGAAGATCTAAACAACACCTCTTGTGTACAATCAGTTACATAAGATTTAAATCACTCAATTAAGTTAGTAAGCACACCAGTACAACACAATTAAAGGAGCGTAAAAGGAGCGTATGATTCGCTCTATCAAGATCGATTACAAATATGCCTAATCAGTTCCAGAAGGTTCATCATAGGTGACCTAACTTAAATAAAACTATGTTGAGATACGATCATTTTAAAGCAGCTAGAGCGATAAAAAATTAAAGACTGTTAAATGAAACATTAGGAAAAATATCAAATGATTCAATATTGCATGAATTACCGTTGTTTGCGCTATTCTGAGAAGCGTAGGATTATTGATAGAAGCTAGCAAACAGGCCACATATTTCAAAGTGGTTAGAAGATGCGATATCATTAAAATGCACGAACGTAGGGAATCCACCCGATTTTCGTTCACAACTAACAAATTTTGAAAAATCATTTGAGACTTGTTTGTAACGAAGTTTTTTGACAATGTAAACATTTCGATACCACTTACTCAATTTTCATTCGGCGTTCTTAAAAGGTCTATTCTTATTATTGCGAGACGCTTTTAACATTTTGGAGGCCCGAGCAAGTGAACACCCATTCAGAAAGTTCCCTTTAACAGGGGCACGCTAAGATATAGTAGCATAAAGATGCGAATAAATACTGGGCAGAACATCCTCAACGTCACCACAAGATAACTCACGACAAAGTCTGGTACAATTAGTTTTCCAAAAACTAGCTAGTTAGCATTCTTGATGAAAGCAGGAGGTGAGTTGGAACTCCTTGTTGGACAGCTTAATGAGATCACAATAGTTGAGAGATACATCCTCCCCAACAACAAACAAAGGATACGCAGAAAAGATAATTTGGTCGTATTACAGAAGATCAATTCCAAAAATTTACTCAAAGAGTTACTAATATGGCCAATTGATACGAACACGGCTCAAATATAACCTCAAACACCTCACCATAATAGTCAGAACTGAAGACAGGATCGGAAAGTCACTTTCCAAGGCTTCCAGGGAACATCTGATAAATTAAGTCCCCTAATACAAGTAATGTATCAGCAGGATTCATTTCTAAGGACCTCTGACAAATAAGGTGGAAATGCTTTAAGTATTTATTAGCCCAATAGGCAAGAAATCATCTGGGATTTTGACGCAGTTTGAACCCAATTTGTCCAACATGGCGTTGTACCAGACTGGCGAGGTATGGAATTCTTCATAAATAGTTCCCCTATCACAACTTCTTATAGAAAATACGCGAATATAGAGACTCCAGAACTAAGGTTCTAAACGACTCGACCTGCGTACGTCTTTTAGAAGTAATATTAAATACACTGACCTTCCACATATCCTTCAATAATTTCTTACGTAAGATAGCGTAGAGCCATCGCAACAGTCGTATCGAACACGAATCGTTACCCGAGCAACGTTTACGTGTCGCAATAACAAGCAATTTCGGTGCAGGGGGAAGGAATACCTTGGCTGGCTGATTTACAATTTGTTGCTGCCTGCGACTGTTTTGCCGTTTGTTAACCCGTATCCTTAAGCAATCGTTACTTGCTGAATCGCCCGTATTGGCAGGGCGTCCACATTTGATGAACCATCCTCATAATCAGTATTCTTACCTTAGCGGAGCCAAACACAACCAGCGCTGAGCATTTCAGACTAAAGTGTGAGTTCCAGCATTTGGATTCGGAACAGGAGCAGTAGCAAAAATCGAAAAAAGACTACTAAGATTTGATTGCGTTTGTAGCCACCTTATAATTATATTCAATAACATCAGCGTTGTTACCACAACCTGTTGATAAAACGGAAGGAACTAGGCGGCTTAACAGTAGATGCCATAGTAGTGGGTTGCTGTTGGACAAAATTTTTGCAGCATAATGTACATTGAAGCGATAAATCATCACGACTATCACTCATATGAAAAGTACTAATTCCCGACAGTTGAGCGCTCATTTGACCATCAGTAACAATGGTGTGTAACAATGCGGTGTAACAGTTCTACATTCATAAGCAAACAGTTGAGCGTGTCTAAACTCCTTATCTGCGTTCATCGGCAACGCCAAGGATGCATGCAATGATATGTTGATCAAACAAGGACATAATTCACCCATTCGCATTTCCTTTAAAATAATGGACTATTCAGGTTTCCATGGCGAGGAGTTTATGTATTTACATGATGTAAACATCTCATCATATCCATTAAGCTTGGCCAAATCCTTGCGCATTTCATTGATCCATGACTATATTTGCTTCAAAGTCCTATAGAAGTCTATATCCTTTTGAAGTCAATCAGCACCTTACCAAAGCAATCCGTTCGATTTACTATATATGCGGTCAAAACGTATGCCGGTAAATTACGGGCATTTAGGTTGCGCCCTTGCACAGCTAACACGTCAAAGATTGTTGCGGTAATAAGATTTGGTTATCATCTTTCCTTTTGTTCTAGAAACAACACTCCGTGATCACACCAAATTAAGGCTTAATACTGAAATGTGATTACTGATTGCTACCACTTATTATAGACGTTGTAGTTGTTGACATTATCGTTATTTATTTGACATAATTATTGATTAAATTTTCCTGATCACCAAGAGAAAATCGCGCTTAGGCATTGGTTTTGCAAAATATATTGTTGCGGATATCCGAAATCTAGTTCATTACAGCTAAGTAATTTTCCTAAATAACAAAGTCCCTAACAGAGGCAAAAACAAAATGCACATTCGCGGCGCGTCATGGAGCTGCCGGCCGATGAAAACGTTTAGCGGAAAAGCAGACAAGGAAAAACCAAATGCATATTGGCAGGCGCGTCATGCATCTGCAGGCCGGTGAAAACGTTTAGTGGAAAAGCAGACAAGGAAAAACCAAATGCATATTCGCAGGCGCGTCATGCATCTGCAGGCCGATGAAAACGATTAGCGGAAAAGCAGACAGAGATTAAAAATAAAACTGAAAAGATAATATAAAATAAAACTTTAAAAAGATTAAAAAAAAAAAAAATTCTGGTATAGTAAAATCCTTGTAAAAATGTATATAAGTGCAATATCAGCGGAAGACAGAATTAGTAAAAAAAATATAGTTGAGTTGAGCGGTCGAAAGTATTGCTAAAAATAAATTGTAAATAAAAGAACTTTGAAGTGTATTTCTCTGGACCAAAATATCCACCGTCTAGTGATACGGATAATATCGAGAAAAGAGGAAATTCGTAACAATATGTTTTAATATATTACAATTTTAAAATATGTGGTAACTCAACCTTGAAAAGGTAAATGGGCAGTCACTTCAACAGTAGCACAGTTCAGAAAAAAATCTATAAGTTTAGTTCTGTGTGTTCTAAAATTAATATAATGGAAAGGTTCGAAAACGATCCTCTCTTCGGCCCATTAAGAACTGAATTTGGTAGCCCCAAAGTTGGTTCCGCAGACCCCTCTAATCTACTTTTCTCTCATAATCGCAAAATCCAACTTAATGCATTTTTAAGAGTAAAAAAAAAAAATATGTATATATATATATATATTATAAAGTATCTCTAATGAAAATGTATATTTAAAGACACAACTAAAACAAATTCAATATAAATATCTTCTGAAGACGGCACCAACACAAAAAAATAACCTTGAATTAGTATAGGTACTTGACATCTGCGAGTCACGTTTAAGATCTCAATACTCTGTGGTAACTTTACAGCAATCAGCTCGCATTTTCTCACCTTGACAATATCGCAGTATCACGAACACATTGGTTGGCATTGTAATTTTACTTCTCAAGGTAACAGCAATCCTCTTGATGACCACAAACTCCTCCTTCCATACGGCCGCAATGTTGACTAAAGCCTGCACAACTAATCACCTTACCTTGTGTAGAATCTTATGTATTCGATCCACTTTGAAAACGACAACAAAGACCAAATTTCCAACTGTATATATATTTTTCTTTATTCTCTATCTGTTTTAGGTTCCCAACATGTGTCTTTTTTTCCTTTTAAATAACTATTCATCAACTTTCAGGTTTAAGCAAAATTTTTACTCGGTGAGTGGTCTTTTAATTCCATTTACGAAAAGTATAATGTACAACTTTAATCAAAAATTATATCTTTGTTGTTTAGGTGATATAAGTGTTAAATTCATAATTTCTTAGAAAGATATTGGATTTTGATGAGCTTTTAACTTATTTTTCACATTCCTTGATGTTCTGTCTCGTCAAATTTTTGTCGTCGTGTGAAGTCACGAGAGTGACTTCGTCAGTTGACCATCTTTAAACTTGCCTTTTGTAAATATAAGTATCTTCTGCTACTTCGTTGAATCATCTACTAATATGTTAGTTTGAAAAAGAATAAACGCACTTCATTTAATAAACCATTTTATAATACATTAATTCGCTAACAAATTAATCGACTTTAAATGGGAATATGTAAAAATTTCTTTGCTTTATATAATAACATCAGCCATTTTACTTAACAGCGTTTAAAAGATTTTTCACTTTTTGTCTTCTTCGAACAAAATTTGCAATTTAGTTTTAGTTTCTTTCTGTACACTCAGCGAAATAATTTGAAACTTCAAAATAAAAATAATAAATTCTGTTTTTTTTCTGCGCTTTCGCAATTTTAATCTTTTTCCTGTTTATTAATTTATTTTTACATTTAAAAAAAAAACAAATCCTTAAGTCGTTCCCCGTTTCTTTTTTTTCTCTCGACACAAGCTATCAAACCAAAACTTATTTTTTCGTTCATTGCCCTACTCCATTTCCCGTTCCGAAAATCAACACCAACCAAAAAACCAACAAAAATGGCGTCAAAATATTTCCTGCCATTAGACTCGTGCGAGTGCGACTCTCAATGCATGGTTGCATTCTTTTTTTAAAACAAAGGAAATGAAACAAGATTGTTAAGCTCATGTTACAAAGTAATATAAGCTCTTTCTTACTAGACAATAGTTACTTGTTGAAAATAACACATGTGCAAAACAATAAATGAGATATAACTTTTACAATTTTTTTGGCATATAATATGCAAAATATTGTTGAAATAACTCTAGACCTATAGCGATTATATTTTTTTTAAATACTTCTATTCAGATAAATAAAAGTTTTTCTTAAGCTCAAAACTTAAAGGATAACAATGAATATCCACTAAGAAGAACTTAGGTACAAGCCAGTAGTGAAGTACCTAGGAAGTAATATTTGTGAAAGGTGGAATTTTCCCTCATACTTTGAAAGAGTGGAGGAGAAACTGAATTTGAATACGGTAGGATTTGCCCATCGTGTGCTATGCTATCGCTAAGGCCGGGTTAGGTGTTCCTTTCGGGTCGCACATGGTGGCGTTTATGTCGGCTGTGCACGTTATGTGGCGCCGGTATGGTATGGGACAGCTACGTCTGTTATAAACCTTTGAGCCCTCAGCGTGCTACGCTGCTGATGTGCCTGCCTATATTATGTGCGTCAAGAAGATCAAATAGTTGGAGGCTGCAAATGGATAGATGCACATGTCATTGAAAATCTAGTCAGTTCAGCAGTAATTGGACAGTTTCCATCTTTATCCCACAGATATCCCACAGTAAGGAAACACATTTGCTAAAACCCTTATGAAGGCAGATCGACGGACGAAACTTACTAAGCAGATGACCTGAGCCACTCTATACCCTGCCCCACCTAAGATCTCCATCGGCCCGTACTTTTATATGGGAGACGCGGAAGTTGAGCCTTCAGACCCATACAGTTTACTTTCTTCTTTCAATAACAAATATATATAAATTAAAATAAAAAATTAATTTTAATATTTATAAACACATAAAAAAAATAGATTTTCTTATTTATAGAAATCACTTGCTAATTTATGCCCCGTGTTTAAAGCATGTACCGGAAAAACAAATAGCTCGCGGAATGAGCAATCAAGCAATCAAGGTGTAACTGAAGCTTATAAATTTACTAAATTAAATGTTGACGGAGAAACTCCTTCCCCTACGGGAAGGATAATTATGACTTTTGACCGCTATCGGTTGTCGCAAACTGTTGAATGCACCAACTTGTACTAACTGTGGTCTTTCTACACGTGCTGAAGGCTGTACCCGTAGTTTCCGCATAAATTGCAGTGATCAGCACTCTGCCTTAGACAAACAATGCCCGCGTTATGTACAAATGTGTGAAATTCTAAAAATGAAAATAGAAAATTACTATAGCATGGGCGAAACGCGATGCAAGTATCAGTAAATAAATTCAACTAGAATGGATTAACAAAGTAATACGTACGCTGCCGTCGCCTCGCAAGTCGAGCTTAAGAAGCCTTTAACTCCAATTCCTGCCAATGACAAACTTGTTCTATCATCAGTCAAAATCCGTATTGAAAAACCAGATCTATCACCCGCCAAAAATAATCTTGAAAAAATTAAAGCAACAATAAATATTGAAAAAATCTCATCACGTATCCTAAAGCTTAATAAACTAAATACCCCAGAATCACCAGCTCTCAACTCCATTCAACAAATTACAAGTTGTAATGAATCCAATCCTCCATCCTTCGTTGCACTTCAAACGTACGCAATCACTTCTTCGATTATCCTGCTGGTAAGAATAAATTATTCACGCAAAATTCCTATAGCGACATTTTCGACGGAGGCGCTGACATGTCAACATAACCCACCTATCACTCCGTTTTCATGTCACTATAATTAAATAAAGTTTTTAAAATTCTACAATAGAACGTTTGGGGACATATTAATAATTTGAATGAACTCCGTGCACCCATAAGTGATCTTAACCTAATCGTTACATCACTTCAAGAGACCCATTGTAGAAGTTCTTTTAATCCTATTCCACCCAAAACCTATGCTGGATACTTCATGTATGCTGATCAAAATTCATATTCAAATTCATATTAAAATTCATATGCAAAAATGAAGTTGGTGTTTTTATAAAATCCAATATTCCTCACAAACGTATTAATTTAACCTCAAACATACAAGCCATAGCGATACAAATAAACTTAAGCAAAAAATTTACGGTGCTTTCGCTCTACATCCCACCTTCGCAGTCATCTTATGATCGATTGCTTTATATTTTATTCTCCGTACTTTCCCCCTTTAATTATATGAGGCGACTTTAATAGCTAGAACACCGTCTGGGGATCAACAGGGAAAACCAGTCGCGGTACTGTTTTAGAAAAGTCCTTCATTCAAAGCAATCTCTGCACCTCCTCCTCCTCTGGTTTCTTGGTCTACTTCTGATGATCTACACAATAGTGATCATTCGTATATCCTCTGTTACTCCGGCAAGGCAAGTTAAATTTCTTCTAGACAAAGCGGATTTGATTAATTACTTTAAACATGCCGAATCATTTCTGGATTTAAAGCCATTTAAGGGGAACTGCAACCATGATGCTGCTATTATGTCTAAGACCATTCGGACGGCTGCTCATATCTTTATCCCTCAATCCAACGGCTTTTTTAAACGAACTAGGGTTCCTTGGTGGAACAACACGCTTTCGTTATTGAGGAAAAACAAAATAAATTTATGGCACCACTTCAAAAGATGTCCTGATCATGGTCACTTGTTATTATATATTCAAGAAGGAATTATGAAAAACAAAGGCACTCAGTTTTGAACTCTTTTTGAAAAGAATTCACAGAAACATATCAATGAAAGTTGTCTGGAACAAAATCAAAAGACAGAAGCACTTCAAATTGGAATGAAATTTCGGTCATCTGCACTGCCAGCCAAACTTTAACTGATGCAAATGAGGTTTCTAATTATTTTGGAAAAGTGTGGTGCGAATACTTCTCTGACAGTAGCTCCTCCAACGCCTTCATAAAAAATAAACTAACTCCAATTTCGCTTTTGAATGTTATTGACAGATGTGTTGTGTTCCTGGAAAATTGTATATCTACCTTAGAACTTGAAATTTGTCTCTCCAAACCGAAGACGACACATGGTCTAGATCACATCTCATACCAAATGATGAGTTCTCTGTCTAACTGAAGTAATAAGAAATGACTGGACCTATATAATACGGTATTTTTGACCGGCCACATTCCCTACATGTGGAAACTGCCAGAAACTGGCAGTTGTTCCAATTCCAAAGTCTAAAAATGTCCGCATCTCATCGAACTAGCGCCCAAAATCTTTATTACCTTGCCTCTCAAAAGTATTGGTAAAGATTATGGCATCTAAACCATCTTGGTTGCTTGAGTCGAAGAACCTGATTACAAAACTACAAGTTGGTTTCAACCGGGGTAGAGGCTGCATTGACGCTCTTTTACATATTGATTAATTTACAACCAAAGCAATTGCTGAACGGAATCATGTAACAATTCTCTCAACTGACTTCGAAGAAGCATTTGACAGAGTCATGTCATTTTAAGCCTCATGAAATCATGAAATGTTGGACCCAAATTCTTCAACTACATGAAATCATTGATGTCGTATCGACGATTTAAATTTAAGGTTGACAATCATCTCTCCGATTCTTTTCTACTAACCTGCTGTGAGAATGACACCGGAACGTTGCCTGTTTGCTGCTGCTGACAATCAAAAAAACAAACAAAAAACGTTCATACTTTTATTCGTTTCTTTTAACTACTGATGCAACATATATAAAAATTTTAAACAGCCTTTATCCTGATTTTATTCCTGAATGTCTTGTAATCAAACAAAACTTCAACATATTTTCAGTTAAGATATTATCTTCAATTTTACTTTAATATTTAATTTTTTGAGGAGAGCAGAAATTATCACGAAAAGTTTCATAAATTAAAAAAATGTCATATTCGTTAACATGCTCAGTTTGTGTATTGTGACTTCTTCCTCAATAGTAATATAGGCTGTACATCAGTTTAAAGAAATTTTTGTTGCTTCATTTTTAGTTTTTCTGACAAGAGAGGTGCCGCAGTAGCCATTTTTAGTTTCTCAATAACTTCCTCGAACATTATCATTCTGTTAGATTTTCTTTCACATTATATATTTACTTTGGGCTTCATGGCGATTTATTGGCTAATTATAACTATTCACTCGTATATGTTGATCAATTATATTATTCATTTTTTGTTCCAATTAAGTCAATTTAAGGAGGAGGTTAAATACAACTCTAATGAAAAGGACGGAGTCCACGTCCAAAATTATTTTTGTCATAAACATTTTGTCAAATAAATACTTATCTCTTCTCATTATTAACAATGTCATGCAAATTTGCAGCTTTACGAACTTTTCATAAAATTCTGTGTAAATTCATTACCGCTGCCGTTCTCAGAAATACATCAAGATTACATATAAAATACTTCAGCAACCAATGATGAAGCAATGAGAAATACCAGTGCACATAACAGTTAAATTCGATTATTTTGATCTTTCTCTACATAAAATAATAGTTTTCCGTTTAGTATTATTGATTTAATCAGCGTAAGCCGACGCTAATCATGGAAAGCTCAAAATTACATTTTCGACATTCATTGTTTTCGTTGCCCGATTTGAAGAAAGCTGTTGCCGAAGTCCATCAACCAATTTCACAAGCTTATGGTGATGCTACTCAATGTTATTCCAATTTTCGGTTTTCGATTTAAAATCATTTTGGTGTAAATGACAGAAAACCGCCTGGAGGACCAAAAAGGTTCGAACATAATGAATTCCAAGGCTTATTCGACGAGAAACCAAATCAGACTCTCAAAGGACTTTTAAAAACTTAGCACTTTTTGAACCAACTGTCTCTAGACATTTAAATGCGATAGAATGGCTCCAACAGGAAAGAAAGTGGCTACCGTAAGAAACATCGCGTTTTCATTGTTAGTCAAGAAAAAAGACAGGAGTTTCTGTGGGTATTGCCACTGGGGACGAAAAGTGGATCTACAGCGACAATCTCAAGCGCAAAAATGGGTTATGCCAGGAGAACCATTGACATTGACACCGAAATGGAATATTCATGGTCATAAAGTTTTATTTTATTTATTTTATTTACTTACACGTGAAGCTCGACGAAAAAAAATTAACAGTCGAATTCAATTGACTCTTAGACGTAAATCTTATACTAATTAATATTAAAAACTAGTATAAAGTATATATGGACAAATAAGAATCAAAAACATAATAATTATTAAATAATAATTTACGTCTAAATAAATAAGAAGGAAAAAAAAGAGTATGCACGCAACTACACACACAACCAGTACAGAACCATAGTGCAAATGATCTCCTAAGTCATCGCAAACGTGCAGAAACTGGGTAACCGTTACAGTAAAGAACAAATAATTTTCGAATCATAATGGGATATAATATTTTTAATAATAATACTAATAATAATAATAATAATAATACTAATAAAAATAAAGCCGAAAGCCTTAGATGCTAGTGCTTTAAGACTTCAGCCTTAGAATTTATTCTCTGGCAATAATAATAATAATAATACTAATAAAAATAAAGCCGAAAGCCTTAGATGCTAGTGCTTTAAGACTTCAGCCTTAGAATTTATTCTCTGGCTAAATTTATATAACAATAAGATAATAATAATAAGATTAAAAGTTAGTTTAAATACGACATAGGCAAATCGCGCTTATTAAGCAAAGTTGTTTTCATAAACATTAAAAAATCCGATATTGAGATTAAGTGATAAACATCATTTAGGTTTCTGCAGACAACTCTAAACAGCTCATAATTATATTTACATTGATTTAACCTAATGAACATAAAGTGTGTAGAGAACCGGTTAGCGACATTAAAGCTGATGTCACCAAGTAATGTGGACAGATCGATAGTACCATTAATCGAACAGTACCCCTAAATCCCTGAACGAATCGACGTTTTTCAACTTGATTTCCTTCTTAAGGAAGAAAGCTTCTTGCATTGTTTTAGATTTAATTATATAAAATTTAATGAAGACCATGTAACCAAATTATTTATGTTAGTTTGAAGCCGATACAATTGCGATTCCAAGGAAACGGAAGAAAACAGTTTAACACCGTAAGCGTACATTAACATCTGGCTAGATTTAATCACGGAGCGCGAATCATTAATGTGTAAACTAAATATAAGAGGTCCTAAGTGGCTGCCTCGCGGGACGCCACATGTCATTGGAAATTCATCCTAGGTGATGAAATTAAACAAAACCCTGAATGATCTGTTATGCACATAGGAACTTATCTTTTTCACTAAGTAGAAAAGACGCCAGAGACCTGCAGTTTGAAGATCAATAAATTATGGTTAACTAGGTCAAACGCTTTGCTAAAATCATTATGTACGACATCCGTGCGAGAGCCACTAGAAAAAGCCTTGAAAACATGGCAAGTAAACTCGAAGAGATAAGTGACAGTATATCTTCCTTTCCGAAAGTCATCCTGGAATGGAGAAAAATAAGATTTAATAGCAAAAGCTATATGCTGAGTAACAATTTGTTCAAACAATTTTGGTAAGACACTCAATTTGGGCGATGCTGCTATAGTTCTCAACGTGATGCCTATTTGCACATTTGTGAACTGGAACAAGGAAACTACTCTTCCAACACAAAAGAAAAACACGCAGAACTATATTTTAGAGACCTTAAACCATCTAAAACATCATTTTCTGAAATAACCAAGTTCAGAATCGAAACCGAGCTAGATATCGTATACGGATAGTTGGCAGTTTAACCGGAATTAGCAGTTAAAAAATTTCGCCGGAAGTATTCAGCAAAGAGATTCGAGGCTACAATATCATGAGAAAACTCAGAGCCATTGAAAAAAACATGCGAGGGATGTATGGAGATATTTCTTTTGCAGTTGACAAACTTAAAAAATATCTAGAATTAACAGTGAGCATTTTATTTTTTGCCCTGTATGTGGTGGGATCAGGGGTAGTATGTGACGAGCTCCTAAAACGGATTAGAACTCTTGCTGCGGATGTCTATTGACGTCAATTGAACAAGTTGAACGATGTATTGTTGCAAGATGTTGCAATAGTCGCTAAAATCATTACCATACGAATTGACTGAAAATGCCATTCGGACAATTGGTGCAAGAGTGGTCAAGCATACACTGTTGTAACGCGAATGGGAAGTTCTGCCATATCCAACGTACTCACCAGACATGAAGCCTTTTGATCACCAGTGGTTCTGAGCAACGTAGCATGGCTTGGCTGACACGCGGCAAGTCGGAAGAAGTCCGAAGATAGGTCGATGATTGGATGACTGCCAAGCCAAGATAAGTTCTTTCGACACGGTATCGCCATATTAACAGAAAGATTATTAAAAGTTGTAGAAAATAATGGGAAGTATTTTGATTAATATATATTTTATCAATTTTTCACAATAAATGCCTTTTTGAAATGAAAAAATGTGTAAAATTAACGGAAGTACATAATAAATTTTAGAAATTTAGAATTAATAAATTTTAGCATTTTCTATATAAATTTATCATTTAATCCTTACGGAATCAAACGAAAATTTTGATTTCTTCATCTCTACGATTCTAGGCCTTAACCAAACTCTCCTCCTTTTATTCTTCTTCTACTAAGCCTACTCATATTTTTTCCAGTAATGCTCATATCACGAGCATGCCAGCTTTGCTCTTTATGACCGCCAGTAATAATCGTTGAAGTTAACAATCTTCTACAAGGTGGCGATTCCAAGAAATGCAATTAATGTGGTTTTGGATCATCCTATTTTGCTCAAGAAATCTCGCTTTATTTTGAATGTTCACTTACTTAGTTGGTTTCTTTCCTGCAGGCAAATCAGCGACTTCCTATTACCATTATGATAATGTGAGCTTAACTCTTTGTGTGTAGTCGTCTATCAATTTTGTTTTTCCGGACTTTCCCATTCTCTTAAGGCCTTTGATTCGTCTTCACTATCTATCCTCCACTGAATAAAATTCTGAAGGTATTTCATAGAAGTTGTACCCATTTCCCTTTCTTTTTTTCTGAAAATCTCTTTTCAAGAAATTTAACATCTCATTACAACCAACAAAAAAAACTTCTTTGCCTTTTGGACCCCATTTCTTCCTCTTCTGCTCTGGTATATGAGTTACTTGTTTGCAACTAAACACTCTTAGCTGATTTGAGTTTGGCTTTTAACCACTCCGCATGCAGTTCTGCTTAACAAATAAACTGTAATGTAGGCTGCTTCCGCACAGAAGTTCTTTGGTAAATTTAAAACGATCAGCAAAGCACCTTGCTTTCTCGATAATTGTTCGATTCATTCTTTCATTTTTTCTGTCATTTAGCTCTTGCGTGTATGGTACCGTACCTTAGTGATGGATACCATTTTGTAACAATAATTTTCTTAGTTTTGTATTGCAGTATTCTGAGCCATTGTTGCGTCTTATGCTTTCACCTGTTTCGATTTCAACATAATTTTTGAATTCTTCAAACTTACTCACTTCACGACTTGCACTTTTGATGAAGTAGACAAACGTCTTGTGTAAATAATCATTTATGAAATTCAGCATATATCCATCACCTGATTTGACTTCGATTGGACCACGGAAATTGCAGTGAGCGAGTCCTAATGAATTTGTGGCACGATCCTGTTCCATTAAATAGTAGTCTTGGGAATTCTTCTTTCAAACAAGTCGCGAAAATGTCATTTATAACGCTGCACTTGCAACTTCTAATAGCACCCGAAACCATCTGGTTCAGAGCTTCATTCTTTGCATGCCTCGTACGTTTACGTTATAATTTAGCTTGGTCACTGATGTATTTGCCGAGGATTTAGACCACATTCAGTTGGAACATAGCATTGTCGTAGCTATTAGTAGCAATTGCATTTCAGGACATTCCTTGTTTGCCAATATGAACTTAGGGCCTTTTTTTACTATTCCTAAATTGGACGATAAGCTTCTATACATATTCCTTTTTAGAAGCAACTTCTGTTACTGTGTGAAGAGTACTGACTACGTGTATTATGGAGTTGTTTTGAATATTGCTCAGCTGGGACTTGCCATTACACCTATCAGCGTGTGCACCTGGATCAAAAAATCACTTACTTCACTTCATTTGCTTTAAAGAAACCAATCACAGCTTTATCCTTTTTTTCACTGAATTTATTTTGGAACATAACTGGAATATGCCCAAATTTAAATATTTCTTCTTTTGCGTTGAAAAAGTAGCGTCTGACGTATCATCTAATTTTAATTTAATTTTAATTTAATTGAATCGGCATTCGTAATCTTTCAATTCCTGTAATCATCGGCTCATATCCTTCTGTCAATCCAGCCAACATTATCGAATCTGTCCATCCTCGTCTGGCTGTAGCCCAGCGCTTCTCAATTTATGGGCTTCATTCACATATTCATCAAGAGAAGGAAAGTCCTTCAGTTTTACTAAGCAAAACCTTTGCGTAAAGCTGCATGGCATTTTTTATATTTTATTTTCAGTTTTATATTCACTTTTATATTCGCGAAATATCGGGTCGTGCCTATCATCAAAATTAATTCTGCCTTCACCTGGATGACTTTTTCTTCCTTAACTTCATCTCCTTTCACAGGCTTTCAAATGTCTTCGATTTTATAAAAAGGACTTATAACTTGCAAAAGGACAACATAAAATTTAAGCTTTGTCCTGAACTTACGATGTCGCACATATATTCCAACGCCATGGGAAAGACGAGTGTATCGCGAGTACTTCAGGTCTTGAGCAAGACTGCTGATGCTACGCATACATTTGTCAAAAGTTTCAATAAACTTTTTCACGAATTAAATTTTTTAATATTAAACAACAAATTTGTTCCGCAATTTCTCATCGTACAATAGCTGAAAACGAACCAAAATTATTGGAAACACAGGAATATTGAAAAGGCCTCACAGTTAAAGATAAAAGCAGAGTGAAAACATATGAACGTTTTGTCATAACAATAGCATCCATGATAAATCTTGTCTGGGAAAGCTAAACCAGGGTAGCTTGGAAAATGTCTTTGGAAACTTGCGATCTTAATTAGGAAATAATGGGCGTCGCTCAGTGTATAAAATAAAGTATCTCATGGCAAGAGTACCACGAAGATTCCTAATTCGCAATTTGATAGCGCAAGTTTGTCTTTAGATTTGGCTACGGCTTAGCGACAACAAATAGCAGAGAATCTGCAAGGGACGAATAAAGAAGAGCTTGTGGACGTATATCCATTGCAAACGTGTTGTCAATTTAGTAGTCAGGATGTTGGTGACGATGCTTGTCTAGCAGAAACCGGCGGCGATTGTGAGGATGAACTAGACAAATTGCAAACGTCTATAACGAAGCAAACAAAAGAACAAACACAGAGGTGTTTTTCAGGATATATTATATATACAGATATCTTAAAAAAGAAGCTGGGAAAAACGTTTGACTTTCATGACCAAACGAGATTTTGCGGGCAGTCTGCACGAAACTTTTATACAACACGAAGATCATAGTGCAAAAACGTCATATCTATAAAAGCCTAAAGATGAAATGTTGGAAACATACCGGTGCCAACATAGAATGTAATGAAAATACACATAAATTGGATATTAGAGATATAGAGAAAACAAGTGATGAGTTTACCACGAACGATTTTTGGCTACCAACTCTGTACTTAAACTCTTTCTTAAATATTCTATTTTAAATTGGTCACTGCGTTTTAACAAACGGATGTGCTATGCATTTTAACTTGTCGTAAAAATAAAGGAAGCGATCCATTTACTTTTGGAACGCTAGAGCTCTCATCTGCGCCGCCAAGCGCAAGCGGCTCATTTCTGGCCATATCCCATGAATGATTTACAAATGGTGCTGGTTTTTAAAGTAAATGAAAAATTAATCTGCATACAATAGCCATAGCAAATTGTGGATTCCTCTAAAGGTCTGTGGTCTGAAGGACATTGATTGTTATTGCGTCTTCATGCAAACGAAAAGAGGCTTGTCTGAGATTGGACAGGAGCTAACGTCCTTGGCTGTGAAATTTCAGAAGTATAAGACCATGTTTGATGAATTTGATTGCTTTGACTTCTCGGAATGGTCTTGAAATGGCAAAGGGTCTACATGCAAAGTGGTGTGTGGCCTTCACCATCCGGCTGCTTCTAAAATGCACGGTCTGGCCCCCAGCCATCTTTGCCTTGAAATGTCTTCCTGAGATGAGTTAGTGCACTTTACATCTTCAAACTCTCTTCTGGCACTGCGCGGTCCTCCTTCACCTATAACAAAAAAGCTTTACATATCCACACGTTAGAGAACTATCAAGATCTTGATGGAGCTATTAATGATGATGATGTTTGCAATTGATGTTTCTATTTATATGAAACATGCTGATCTAATTCGTGTTGCCGTTAAGGAGTCGCTACCTAAATATATGGTAATAGTGTTGGGGGACCTTAACTTTTCTTATGTCATTTGGTCTCCTAGTGAAATTTTTGATTATTTGGTCCCTGCTGCTGCATTTGAGAGAACTAACATATTTTTCAAAGAAATATCGGATCTTCTTCAATATAATCAAGTTCCAAATTATAATGTCATAATCTCAGATCTGTGCTTTGCAAATGTCACGGAAATACTTGTTAACTGTTGTATATATATATATATATATATATATACATAAGACATATTCAATTAAAAAGACAGAATTGCACATGTTTCCGCTTCGCAAACGTTTGAGAAGATGCGACGTCATATCAAGAATGAAAGAGCAAGCTGTCAAATGGCTGCTAAGGAACAGCGTTACCTCTATTATTGATAACAGATACACAAAGAGTGCCTAAGACTCTCCTATTCCCAATTGGAACAAATGTCGTTGTCTCTGGTATTATTCATTTGCATATACGCATGTGTGTACGTTGTCATTGAAGAGTTTTGTTATTGTTATCAAACATGCACAGGGATTCATAAATGTGATCATTTACACTTAAGCATTTTAAACAAACGTACAAGTATAAGCTCGTCTCGTCACATGTATTGCTATGAAAACACATATATAGTATATTCGTAAAAATATACGTATTCGTTCAACGAAATATGTGTAATTTTCTATCTAATATTATTCAACATGAAATAAGCTAACGGGTCATATAAACAAAATTATACTAAACGCACATACATTCTATTCATATGCATAAAATACACTTTTTCTTTTGCGTAGCATTGATTAAGTATCAGATTCTATACTCTTCTATACTCTTCTATACTCAGATTCTATTCTATATAAGGTTTTTTCTATCTAACATAGTTCCTTATTAAAGAAACTAGCGATATTAAATATATACATGTTCTGTTATCTGTAACTATACCATTACTTAGTGAACATAGACTATCACGTTCTCTTGAAATTGAATTGTTAATCAATACCCGTAGGGCATTAACTTCGGTTAACAATGCGTAATTACTAATTATCATTTCAAATTCATACCAATAGAGAATAGAGACAGAGAATAGTTAAGCTATTATTAAGGCACACATAAGCTCTATAGGCAAAGCATAGCAGCAGAATATTAGCGAGGCAACCGAGGGCTATATAAGCAGCCAGCAACGACATGAACAACAGCCAAGCAAACAAGTACGTGAGACGAATTACTCTACTGTCCGCCCGACTTTCCCTCCCATCCCTTATCTTAGGTTTTAAGGGTCGGGTCGGTAGGTATGTGTAACCGTAGAGACGCTCTTACATGGCGACCGTCGGGCTGAAAACAAATGTTGCTTCCGCCCGTCGGCTGATCTAAATGGCAGGCTGTTGAACTGTCCAGAGTTCCGTTATAGATATCAAAAACGCGTCAACCGTAGAGTTCAGTCCATAATCACGAAGCACATTCTGTTGCAGAACACACCGTCGTTGAACCCAAAACGACACGTATTCATTTAACATTCGACCAGAGTACAGCCGTCGAAGCTATCTGATAACAGCTGCTGGCTTTTTTTCTTTTCCTGTTGTAATAACGTAATACTCTATGTATAAGTTCCTGAGTGCGTCGCTTATTTTGAAGAGCAATCTACGCCTGCAAACATCTTTATTCCCATCAATCAACAAAACAACATTCCACTAACATTCCAATTTTTTATTTATTAATTTCCTGGAACGGACTTCTGAAAAGCCTTGAGTAAAGCCGTAGTTATAGATAGCAAAACATAACGCCACCTGTTACAATATGTTTTTTGAAAAGTTTGTTTTTCCTACGTTTATAGTAGTTAACTACTTTGTGGAACCACGGCGGATAATTGTTTTAAAGAGGAGTTATTTAACCGGAACGGATGCAGAAATAGCTACTTTTAACAGATTGTAGAACAAGATGAGATTTAAGCAGTAAAATATTGTATATTTGAGCAATTGAGATTTGACGTGCTAGAGCGATTCATGGACCCATTCAGCTTAAAGTCAAAGAACATACAATTTGAATGATATGGGTACTAAAAAGTGGAAAACGATTTACAACTATCTTCGGATATTTGAGAAAACGAATATCAAGCAACCTGCCATTCCAATTAGAACGTTGGGAGGAACAGGAAATTCAAATTAGAAGGTCGGAAAGGCAACTGATATGGCAATCAAAACATCGACGATGACAAAATATTAGAAAATTTCCACATTTTCGGTCGGAACTAAATTCTTAAGGAACGAGATAGTTATATGTTGAGATGGAGCCCATGTAATACGATTTAAATTGACAAATGGGGATTTTGCCGAGGAGATATTGTTGTGAAGGAGACATTATTCATAGTAGGAACATTAAGAATCCAGATTAAAGTATTTCATGAGAAAATAGAGTGAGCGACTGTACTTTCGTTAAACTCGTGCAACTTGGTGCAAATAACGGAATATTTAATTATTGTTTATATTTTTGGAGATTTAGACTGAATATGACCACTGGGAGAAAATTCCATTACCGTATCAACATAGCTGGTACAAGAAGGGCTTCTTGGCTTATTAGTATTATCATCTAAGTGTAGAATTTAAGAAATGTTAGTATTTTCTGAAGGGAAAGATGGCGCGCTCGATGTTTTTACCGGATTGGACACTTCTACCGGATTTGCCGATGGTAGATCTAGTTGTACTATCGTTGACGATAAGGATGTGTGTCGAGCATTACCAGATGTAAGAATTTTATGCAAAGTCGGAGATAGAAGACAGCACGTTACGCTTTAAGCTGCTCTTTTACAAATTTGAGGGGAAGCTGAGTGCCCTAAGTAGCAACACTAATCGAACATTGTTGTAGCTTTTAAATTTTCCAGGCAATGCCGTGAGTTCTTCAAAGATTTCCTAAAAAACCTTTTTTGCGTCCATAAAAACCTTATAAACTATCAACTTTAGATTTTACCTATGCACAAAATGGAAGTTGTAAGATTAAACAAAATAAAAAATTATAAATCTTAACACACTTTCCATTCAACAAATGCATATTTTAGATTGAAAAGCGTTTGGTCAAGGAAGCTGTAAACTATTTTGAGGTTCGAAAACCAGAGTTTCTTCTGATGTTTAAAAGCTAATTACAATAAAAACATTTTTTTTAATTTGGGTTTTATGAAGTTTTCTCCGTTTTTTTTATTTTATGATGGCTTGTAAGATCTTATTTTAGAATTATATATGAGATTTTAAATCATAATGCCAATCAGCTTCTTAGTTAAAAAAAAAAACGATTACAACATATCTCTTCATTATATTTTAACCGATGGAAATAGAATGTGGGCTATTAGAACGTTAAAAGCGCTATTATGAATTTTGGCGACTGTTATAAAAGTAGTATACTCTTTGGAAAATGCAAAATTAGTGGACATTCTGCTTATGATGATCCTTGAGTTACGTTCGTAAACAGTAATTAAAAAACAAAAAATTAAGGCTTAGAAACTAAAATGATTTAAAAGGAAATGGATTTATAATTTCTTTAGCTGTAATAATTAAAAATTTCGAATAGAATGAGTCTTGAAAACCATTTTGTTACTTTGTTAAATAACATATGCTATAGGGCATTTACTTAGATAAATTAGTTAACCGAAAACTTGATTCTACAGTGCCCTAAAAGTAGATTAATTTTAATATAACCCGTAGAATGCTACATTAGTGGTCTACAGATCCTGGTGTCCACGTAAAAATTGTAATCCTTTTTATTCATTATAATCCTCTCCCGATTGCTTCTCTAGTCAGTCCTATAGTTTATTTTTTAAATCTGACGGGTGACTCTAAATCTAAATATTATAGTTTTTAAACAAACGTTGTCTATAGCATTGTTTTAAAAAAGCAAAGGATTGGAATTTGCTAATATTGTCATTGAATAAGAGGGAAATTAGTCAATAATAAAAAAAAACAAATAAGAAAACTATATGCGATCGTGACCGAATCTTTTAGATCCAGCACAGTTATCCTAAAAAATTCAAAAACAATAAAAGAACCAAATTTTATAATATGGGGTGGCCGCGGCTGGTTTTTCCTATTTTCAAAATAATAGTTTTCGTCGCTTAGACTTTTGTGCGTTATAGGTGTGTCCTTGGAAAGGTTTAAGTCACAAATGTAAGTCCAATTTCTTTTGCAAATTTGTAGATATCCTCATTTTCGGTAATGGGAGAATGTTTACCATGAATACTACATAGTTGCACAGACTAACGAACGCATGGATATGTTTAAGTGCATTCCAAATTTGAAACTGGACAAGAACTTATATACTTTATGTGGTTTTTGACGCTTATGTCTAGGCCATATAAATGTATTGAAAAACAATTAAATTTTGATAACGTATAATATTGGGTAGGCGTGGTCAATTTTTTCTATTTCTGTACAGACGCTACAACATCGCCCATAAAATATGCATTCAATTTTTGCAGATTTATCTGCTATAGTTTATAAATAACGAGCAAAAAGCAAACTTTTCATTCTAATTTTAAGTTCTTTTTTAAGTGGTGCTGAAGGCGTGTCCTTCAGCCGATTTGAATTTTCAATACCAACTTGCGTGCAGAAGCTTCCAATGTTTTTGTCAAATTTCGCGTCGATAGTTCCATTTTTGCGGCAAGGAGAATGTTTACCACAAGCGGACATGCTTAAATCGATTTTGAATTTGATTCTTATCAAGAATATATATACTTTGTGGAATTTCTGATACTTCGTTCGTTCGTTGCAAACATTTTGACACAATGTATATACCCCTCATCCTTGGCATAAATGATTCCATGGGTATAAAAAAACAAAATTTTTTTTGTTGAAATTATAAGATGAAATCATAGAGCAAACGAAAACACAAATTGAAATAAAAATTCGAGAATCTACGAAACATAAAAAAAGTTAAATAATTGGCACAGTAATGGCAGCAGCTGTACTATAATATATGTCCGTCTGGATTTTCGAAATCGAAAAACCTATAAAAAAATTTTATAAGCAAGGCGAATAAGACAGGTATTGAATTAAATACACCAAACACAAGAAAAATTAAATAATTATGGCACTAATGTACACGATTGCTGGAGGTATACATACATATAAGGACCGAAAATAGTCAAGCAATACTTGATGCGAATGCTGGAAAGAGGGAACAGCAAATTGAGAACAGACATAGGGATAATTTAAATGATCTGGACAAGATTCCAGATGTCGTCAAGTATTTCGAAGTATTTTGGGGTCAAGGAGGAGAACTCAACTCCTGAAAGAAAAGCGTAGACACAATACTAGCTATATACGAACCACTTAGAGGAACTCCCAAGTACTATGGTGTTCTGAGCGTAATAAGAAATCAAATCTCAAAATGTTTGATCACGCACGTGTCGACACGTGAAGAAAAAATCTGATATTGAAAAAACGGGTTTCAGTAAAAATAACAGAAAGTACGAATTTCTACCATGAGTGTCTACCATTCGGTCTTAAAAATGCGCCATCTATATTTGTAATAAAACGGAAGATGAACGCTTCACACACATTAAAAATATTTTTAAAACATTGTAAGAAGCCAATAGAAAGGTGCAATTAAACAAATGTACCATCTTCAAAAAAGAGGTTGCGTTTTTAAGGTACATTATTGTAAAGAAGAAGGTCCTTGATGTAAAGACAAATTTAGAAAAAGTTTAAGCTATCCCAAGTTTCGCACAATCACAGAATCTTAAGAAACTTCGAAGTTACCGTAGTATGTCAGGTTATTATAGACGACTTATAAAAAATTATTTTAAACTTGCTAAGCCCATCACATCCCTTTTAAGAAGAGAAGGAGGGGGAACGTCCAAAAATAAATCCTCAAGACTAAAAATCTCTCTGAATGGCGAAGCAAAAGAATCGTTGACGACGATTAAGAAACCGCTTGCTTCCGAAGAAATTATCCTAACTTATCCAGATTATATTGAAAACTTCGAATTAGTGACAGATGCTTCCAATTTTGTGATCGGAGCAATGCTATCGCAAGACGACAAATCAAAACATCTTATTTCCAGAAGGCCGGGGGACATTATGCCGCTAAAGAAAAAGAAATGCTCGCCAACATATGAGTGATAAATTATCTATACAGATCGGGTAAGGTCAACTGGACTACCAGCCATTAACCTATGCGCTTATCAATAATAACGGAATCTATAAGATGAAAAGATAGAAGTCGATTCTAAAGGAATACGATTAAGAAATGTTCCACAAGTCCGTTAAGGCAAATGGTATAGCGAATGCCTTATCTAGAACACCACATCAGGAATCGCTATTAGACGCACTGTCAATAGCGACAAATTCCGAAGAAAGTTCATTTCATTCATCATAGCGGGGGGAAGCTCCCGCTAATCTTTGCATATATCAGATATTTCTAAATAGGGATTGTAATATGAAGTTTTAGTTTAGCAATCTTATTTCACTTCTTTGTTTTTAAAAAGACGATGCAACCATCCATGGACAGGTTTTTTTAATTCTCGCACAAGAAAGAGTCTCATGGCGGGAGATGTGTTGACGTCACTTTTGTCGATTTTTGAGTTGGTCTGGATATTCGATACGGGAGGAGGAGGACGGCCATTGAAAAAGAAGGAGGTTGTTGGATTTTTGTGACGGAGGTTATTGGATTTAAGAAAAAGAAAGAAAAATTGTGGTTCCAAGAAAAAGAAAATTGCAAATCTGTTGGTTCTGACGTTTGTCAGGAAGAAAAAAAATAATTCATTTAAAAATAGAAAAGAAACAAAAGCAAAACAAAAAAATATATATATATATAAAAAAAGAAAAGCAGCAGGGAGAAAAGATTAATATACATATGCATATTGAAGAAAAAGTTATGGGTATTTTGAAAGAAAAAGAAAGTTGAAGTTTGGTTTACACTGAAAATTAAAGATAATCTGAAAATTGCACTTAATAACATATAAAAAGATATTTTAATAGAGAAGCAGAACAGATATTTGCACATATCGTGAGTTTTACTTAAATACACTGAGCCATTGTTAATAGTTGTGTGTTAGTCAAATGATTTAAGTAAATATAGTATTGCAAAGGCAACCTCGATGTCGTCATACACATAATCACCACTAGCCATAATTCAGTGTATTACAGCAATAACAAAAGTAATGTCATAATAAAGGCGCAATAAAGTAATTTAACATTTTTTTTTCTGCGCTAATACAAAGCTGAACGTATTTATGGAAAAATGGAAAAATAAAAGGATTAGAAAGAGAAATTTCTTCTAAAGAGAGCCAAAAGAAAGGCAGAAAAAAATTGTACAATGTTTTAATAAGAAAGAGGAAAACAAATTTTGGTAATAATTAATTCGTAAGTAGATGAGTGTGAGTTCACCTTAAAGAAAGAATAGTCTGAAAGAAAAATAAAACAAAAATAACTTAATCCCTAAAAACTGAAACATTTGCGAAGAGACTTTTTCCTTATTCTTTTGTTACTACTTGCGATATTGAGAAAGATGCCAAAAAACAACGTGACATGGCACCGCGAAAAGGTCGCACACAATAAAAGAGACCTACGTTGAATGAAGTTTTTTAAAATACAAAGTATACGAAGGATTGTACGTCAAGTAGAGCGTACAATTTCGACGATGCCCACCAATGGGTTCGTGATATAGTCGATACTGTCAAGGTAAGAATGCCCCTATAAATGGGAGCTAGTTGCTGTTAAGTTATTAAAGATTATTGAGATGTTGAATTTTACTCGCATTTATCAGTTACCCGTACTAATTCAATTTAAGTTTTGTGTTTGTACCGCCTTCAGACTGTATTTGTGTTGACGTGTCCTATAAGCACGAAGCATGTTGGAATTTATTTTCTTTATTGCTTTAAAGAGATATTTTTACTTAAAGTATTTTATATTATATATTGTAACTTTCAAAAATATTCCAAGTGCTTTTTTTATAATGAAAGTAGACGGAAAGAGATCTTCGAATACAACTTCATGGTCTCCCACAAACTTTTTGGGGCCGGAGAGAAACCAACAGCCAGGATGGGTATCAAAAGGCTCTACCGGCACAAAGTATCCTATTTCGGTAGGTTAGGGCTTCATCAGTCGGCACATTCGAGAACGGGCAAGTATGAACAAATATGACCGTCACTCTGCAAAGCCGCGAATTCATACCACCCCTGCACAGCAGTATCCAGGTCAATTAGTTCGCCTTGATATATCTTTAATGGAAAAAGACGTAACTCTAACAACTAGAAAAAAGTTCTCAAAATATACCATGGCAAAACAAATCTGGTCTAGTGCACCGGAACATATAAAGCAACACTTAAGGGATATCTTTCATTCTCTCGTACTCCAAACCATAGTGTTGGACAATAAGAAATCCTCTAATTCAGAATCCATAAACTTTATGATTAAAAATTAATTTGCAATTACAATTTTTAGAACACCATCGTATATAAGTTGCTCAAATGGACAACTGGCCCGATTTCACTTTCTACCACAAGAGATTATGCGCTACCTTCAAAGCAAACTTCACCCATCGATCGTTTCGAGAATTATTAGGAAAAGAATACAATTTTTCTATCCATAGGGTTACGCTGAAAAGGCTCGTAGAAGCATTTCCCGGAAGACGCGTTAGGAGCGATGCATAATTATTGGAAAATAAAGGGAAGAAACTCTCAAACAGCTTACAGTGAAACAAAAAATTGATTTGACTAGGAAGGAAGTTAGGCAGTGAATTATCCGCTAGGTATAAGAAAGAAGTAGTGGCAGAAAATTGTAATACCAAAGTAAAACCCAAATCATAAAAACAATATAAGACAATCCTACGGAACATTCTCTAATCAAAGGCTTTGGACGACGAATTCAAATTTGTTGAGCAATCATATAGAGTTAAGTAAAATTGACATTTCACTTTTACACAACCACATAAACCATGTTAAACAAGTTATAATTTCCAGTAAATTGAGTCTAATTCCCACCTATATTCTAATCCAAAAAGAACTTCGGTAAGATAAAAAGGAAATTGCGGTAAATTTCGAAAATAACAATATCATTCCAACCTTAGTTATACCTCAATTCTCCACCCACACCTATCCATAATAAAATACGCTCCGTAAGTAAATCAATAGTTTTAAGCTAATATGAACTATTGGTCGATAGTAGTAACAATATTTTTGACAAAAATGTAAGAGATAACTTGGAGAAATATGTAATCAAAACAGAAAATAGATGCGTAACAAATATTTTAAAATTTCAAGAAGCAAAATGTGAATTAGGAATATAGGAAATGTGGTACAAATTGTGCCAGAAATAGTTATATTTGAAAATTTCTAATGAAAACATAACTCAGGATTGTAACAAAGTAAAAGTGAAACCAAAAGGAACTGTAACGCAAAGTGTCTGTATATCCCTATGTTTGTCTGCACAGAAGTTTTAATTTTATTAACTTTCGGGCTGCACTTTGGTAGCACTTTTAAAAGGATTAGAGGCCCTAAAGGACGGACGCACGTGTCGTTGATGAGTTCGGCAAAAACGGGGAGGTTTTAAATTGTGTCTCACACGTACAAACGGACGGGCGAAACTTATTTACTGGACGCGCTGATCTCACGGCCTTAGACACTATTTATCCTGCCCTACTTATGGTCTTCATCGGTCTATGATTTTCAATGGGACACCCAGAAGTTTAGTCCGACCCGACGACCCCTAAGCTACTTTTCTCTTTGTAAAAAAAACAAAAATTGAATTAATTATACTTGTGTTTTATATATTCTTTGCAATATATAAAATAAAATAAAAAAAAAACATTAATAATCATACTTATTGACTGAAATTTTATATATATAAAAAAAATTTATGCTGATAAGAGAAAGTTAAATTTGCTGCTAAACGTTTAGGATGTAACAATAATTTATATGTTAATTACAAAAATAATAAATACTATATAAGAATTAGAATTCAATATATTTTATTTAATTTATTGTTATTAATATTTTCCACATCGTCTAGTACAACTCTGTTCACTTGGCTCTTTCATAGTAATAGCTTTCTCGTTAAAATCTCAAACAGTAATGCATGCGTTCATTTTATTATCATATCTTCCCTCTTTAAATCTATCGACTTATTTTTACGTACGCAACAATTTATTTTAGTACGCAACAAATTATCTTGCATTTTGGCAAAAAATTTTTAGATATAATCGGAAGGAACAACAAAATAAAGTGACCCATTGCCTTTTAATAAGTAATCGCGTAATTTCTTTATGCTTTTATGTAACACTATATAAGCAAGTTTAATATATGAGATTTCAAAGTTAATACTTCATTTTTTTTATAAATTGTCTTACTTTTCCTCTTTTAATTATAACTGAGAGGGAACGTATTTTAGATAATTGTTATTCTCACCAACCATTTTCTTTTCCTTATTGACAATTGCTTGCTTCCATTAAATTTCTTTTTCTTTTCCTTCCTCAATTTAGGGAGATCTAAATTAATTTCACCACGCTTTAAAAGCATAAAGGTAAACATGCTGTTTAAATGCTTTTTTTTTTCAATTCCCAAAAGGCTAAAAATTAATGCTTGAAACCTGTCACTTTGATTACCAAATTATAAAACCCACATTTTTTTCATTAAATTTACATAGCACATCAAATCCAGAACAGTTCACTTATCAATTTCTTCTTTACATATTCTGTCTAGGTTAGATCTGTCAACGGCATTCCTCCTTCGCGGTAGAGCGTCAGTAAATTTACGATTTGCCTTGCGGTGCTGTACAACAACAATAAAGAATATAAAGTAAAAAAATTTTTTTTTTCCTAGGGTGTTAACGGGGTGCGACTTGGCACATTAATTAAGTCCGTCTGTGCGGCCCGTCGTCTGTTCTGTTCGCTGCTCGTTGGTCCGTTCCTATTCCGTCAGTGCATATTCCCTATCCCCAATCCTCACTCACGCGCACATCTCCCCATACCCCGCCTTAGCAGTAGGGTATACCGCTTAGCTACGCTTTATTCCTTTTTTTTCCTTTACTTTGTTTTATTTACTTTTTTTTTTCTCTTAATGTATCTTATACGGGCGAATAAACAAGAAAAAAAAAATGAAAAAAAACTACTAACTGATTCTTTGCTGGTCATGTAGCGAGGTGATGGTGACTGCTTCACTGGTTGATCGCTGTAGGAGAAAAGTTTGCTGCCCGCTTCCGCCAACTGCACGATCCTTCGCCTCTTATTCGTTCGTACGGTGTATGATAAAGAATAAATTTATGAAAGGTAGTTTATGAAATCAATTCCCTGGATCTGTATACACAAAAGCGGTGGCCAATCTCCATAACTTCGTCTTAATGATTTTTATAATTCTTTGTGCAGTTACACAAGTCCATCTCATTAGGTTTGTTTTTCATACTTCCATTATTCACGGCATCAAACATTTTAGATGCCTTCGTTTTTTACTTAAGAAGTTTCTTTTACAATTACGACTGTTCTCGTAGCAAGAATTTACAAAACATTTAAATGCCTTCTTTTCTGTTTTTCTCATTTATTTGTTTAATTATTTATTTTTTTTTTTTTTGAATTAGTGGCCTTTTTGCGAGCGTTAGGATTTCACAAAAAGTTAAGTTCAAGACTTGCAGGTGGCTGCTAATTACGATCAATATATTAATTTCGTTTTTTTTATCATTTTAATATTAACAATAATAAGTGTATTTTAGTTAATTAATTATATGTGTAAGCGTTCATTGTGTGTTAATAGTTTTTTTCCCAGTATTACATACATTTACGTATATTATTTTGCACAGGCTGTCGCGATAAGAAACTTTAACCAACCTTTTTGTTAAGGCTATTGAGTCTTTTTTTGTGGTTTCTTCTTTTAATGAAATTTGACCAAAAATCTGTTCTAGTTTTTTAAATGATTTCTCTCTTCTTTTAAGCTGCGTAGAACAAATCAAAGAGAAAAGCGTTTTTTTTTCTCTCTCAATAATCTATCACAATTTTTGTTGCATTTATCCTTGGCTATTTTGACTCCTTTTTTCCTTTTCAAAACAAGGATTTATAAAATATTTAAAAGCCTTTCTTCGACAGCACAAAATCAACTCCGGACAGCACAACACTGACTCTTTCGATGGCACATCACAAACTGACTTTACAACATCAAACTTATTCTTTAACAGCACTACAGCTAACCGACCTTTCCAGTCCAATAACTACCTGACTTTTTCTAGTATAAAAACTAACTGATTTTTGTTCAAAGCATCAGGGAAAAAATGTTCTTAAGTCAAACAGACGGACTTTGGACTTTTCCTCTTTTCATAGTTCTCTCTTGCATAATAGCGTTCTCCAGAGAGAGAGAGAAAGACAGTTATGGATAGAGGCTTTTGCAGGCAGTTATTCTTGCGAATGAGTTTTTTGCATAAGGGCAGGCCTTTACTTGGGTCTTACTTACTCTATTGTGATAGAGTAATGGTCAAAGCAGACCGACGGAACCCCTACTTTGGATATGTACGCGGACGTTACTGATCTCTGTATTTTTTAAAGGTTTACTCCATGTACATCTTTCTTATCATTTTAATGGGGAATATTTTTATAGTTGGCCATTAATATGCCAGGGATTAATAACAATTCCAAAGAGACAGATTGTAGTACAACAAATTTTTGTTTTTTTTTTGGGTTTAATATGAAGTTTTATGCTTTATACAAAATAATTAACATTTCGATTTCGTTTATACACTTCTTAATACGTGGTATAGAATTTGCCATTATCATATGACTTTCTACTTTCTGTAAGGCTTTAAAGATGGTTAAGGTATTCTTTATTTTTTTGCCTTTATTTAATATTTTTAAACTTTTTCCATTCAAATTAAATTCCTTTTCTTTTCAGTTTCAGGAAACTGTTTCCCGTCTTATCAAATAGTCAAATATTTATCGTTACGCGTAAGATCTTTCCTTTTCCTTTACTAACCTCGATTCGTCTTCCTCCTTTTCATACGAATATCTCAGGCCATCGGCGAATTTACCAATCCTACAATCTACAACAGCTACAGAATTGTATATAAATGCAATAGTGTTACAGTTGAAAGACAAGTCTTACAGAACATTCCTTACAAGATTTGAAAATGGTGAAATAAATGTTCTTTACTAATTAATATGTTTTGGTTTTATATGTTTGCAATAGTTTATTAAAACATATTAACAAAATTTAACGCGACGAAGAAATTTTAGTCAATTTAAATCTTTCGCGGAAAAACTATAAGTCAGTGAGTTGCAAATGAACTGAAATTATCCGTTATTATTATTATTATTAATTATTGTTATTATTATTATTTTTTTTATTTTATTATTATTTTTATTATTATTATTATTATTATTATTTTTATTTTATTATTATTTTTATTATTATTATTATTATTATTATTTTTATTATAATTATTATTGTTATTATTATTTATTATTAATATTATTAATTATTATTATTATTATTATTATTATTATTATTATTATTAATTATCCCATTATTAATAGTATCCCACCTAACGGCCCGGTCGAATAATTTTTGTTTTTACACCTCTGCGAAAGTTATGAATGAAAAGGGAAAATTTATAAAAACTTTAAAAATAATTTTCTTTGCTCATATACTGTGCATCTCTACGATTGTATATTGTACACATACATGTGCAAGTAAATTCGCACAACCATACCACTGTTTCAATATAGAAATAGAACCGTAGCAGCGGATTTGAATATTTGATGTTTGTGAGTGCATTCAAACAACTGAACTTCCGCAAAGATTTAAAAGTGATTAATTCAAATGACAAAAATATATCATGATTGAGTTAAACGAAGCCACTCATAAAAAAAAACCAAGATAGAAAATAAAATGCATATCATTACACCTCCACTTATTTATTCATTGAGTGACTCTTCCAGAGGTCATTTTAAAGTACGCCAAGAGTGTAAGCAAACAAATGAAAAATCATGGAGTCTGCCTCTTTTTTATGTTCTGCATTTTCTTATTAATTAAAGGCAAATGTGTTTATATTAAATCTACTATTTATGTTAGAGTGCCAATTAACCAGTTGAAGATATCTACTTTTATGAATATGTGACACATATTTTCATCATATAGAAAATTATTTGTTGTGAATATGTACTTGGTTTTTGATAAACCTAGAAAATAAATAGAAAACAGCACGTCCGTGGAGATGTGGGCCAAAATGAAAAAAAATAAACAATTAATAATTCGTTAATTAATAATCGTTAGTGTTTTTTGCGTGTCATCTGTCTTATTGTTAGCTGAATTTTCTGCAGAGAAAAAATTGAGTCATGGGAATTTAAAATTTATGAAAGCTTATTAAATAAAACCATTTGATCATAATCCGCGTATAGAAACTATACAAAAATTTTGTAGCTTTTCACAATTACTCTGACGTACGTTTCCTCACCGTCTCCTTATATGGATTTAATAGAAATTAATTCCTCCAAGACGACAAGGCAGGTGAAACTCAGCCGTCCAAGCTCGTAGTGGTATCAATACAATTTTAACTGAACGATATATATTGAAGGTGAATTCAGAATTATAAACAGTTCAATATTAGAGCTTGTGAATAAAATTCATGACAACGCTTGGAAGAATCTGTGCTTTCTTTATTCTATACATATATTACGAATTCTAAGGATGCGTAGGATAATGAAATTGCGAATAAAGCTTCTAAATTATCAAGGAAACCTCTCCCTCCATTATAGAAGTCATAAACGATCGCATCATCTTTCTTTGTTCGATTTTTTTACAAGAAAAATGGCCAAATTCTAAAGATCTTTCGCTTTATTGTAATCAAAAGTCTGTTCAATTGTTTACGCAAAGGAATAAATGATGTTGTGGGTTTTTTGTACTTTTAACAGTTTAATTTACTATTATTTCAAAAAACTCGAAAATTATTGCAATTAATGTTGCTTGGAAACGCCGTTAAGTAGCAATATTTTGCAAATTGCCAATTAAATAAAACTTTGAAAATTATATTCTTAAAAATTCAGTTTTACAAGTTTTAATATATAAAAAAATATTTATTCTATATGTTGCTATAACCACCTCAGAAATAGCTTTTTTTATATCGGAATCGTTCATTACATGCAAAATTATAGTCCACTTCCACTTCCACCATCCACTTATTAGATTCACAGTTTTGTGTAGGGCCTTGATGAATATTTAAATTATTTGTTGTTATTTTTATCTTAAATTTAAAATAAAATAAATGGTCTACTACCATTCCGCTATTGCTGCAGAACTACTGAGATTTCCGCGATAAATGTTGGCAGTTCTTACACGCAGGCTGGTATTGAAAACAAACCAAATCGGTCAAAAAGCAGGCTTACATTATAGCAGAAACTAGTAGCAACCCTCTTTTGCTCATTGCTCATAAATTGTAACAGAAGGCTTAAATTTCCTAAATTTATTTTATAGAGGACTCTTCTGTTCATGTTCAAAATAAAAAAAATAGGCCATAAGGTAAACGGGATAGAATGTTGAGAATCAACTGCTATAAACTAAGTGACTTAACTACAAATTAAATACAGCAGACGTGACGACGTAGTGGGTTAACTCTTTCTTAAAAATTCCGGCAATATGGATACCAAGACTGGAGACTATAACACAAACTGTAACAAACATTACAAGGCATAAAATAAAAAACATTTTTTAAATAAGCTTCTATTTAAGTAAACTAAAAGCCTGAGTTGCTTGTATGTGGCTAAATAGAATCTTAATATTTGAGAAATCGGGTTTTTCCAAACATCCCAAGCCACGTAAAAGTTTATAAAACTTTTTATATATTTACCTTACGCATTATTGTACGGTCGAAAGAGACAACAACACGTGCCATACTACATTAAGTATTACAATTTTATTTTATTGCTTACGTAGATAACTGATAGGACACGCATTTAAAACCAAAAATATTGTAACATTGCTTGATTAATGTACACCGAATATTTTATAAGAAATATGTATATGGCCTTTTTTTCATGGAAGTGCAACGCATGATCACCTATAACATTAAATATAAGAAAATTACTACATCAGTACATAAACCGATAGAAATCGTTATTTTATTATAATATGCATAGTATTTAGCATAAATATATATCGGGTACTTGCAAGAGTTATCATCATTTTTTCAATTGGAAAAGGCATTTATTGGGAAAAATTTGTGCGATGTATATTAATCAAAATAGTTCCCATCATTTTCTACAACATTTTACAATATTTTTGGCAACATGGCGATATCATGTTGAAAGGATTTATATTGGTTTGGCAGCGATCCATCCACCGACCCATTTTCGCACTTCTTGAAATTTGCGAAGCCCTGTGCTAGCTAAACCATGCTGCATCGATCTGAACAAGTTGTAATTGGGACGCTCCATATGTGATGAATACGCTTCGTCTGGCAAAACTTCCCATTTGAGCTGGAAGATTGTATTCTGGACAGCTCTTGCAAGAAGTTGTTAAAATAGCATTTCAGCCAGTATGAAAGGGCAAAACCATCGAATTCAACCGTTATGTATGCTGGTATTTTCCATTTCTTTATCATTTTTACCTGTGATCACAATTTTTGCAAGCACCCAATATACTATCTAAAACAAATTAAAAATATGTCTACAATTATAACTGCAGGGTGGATTTCCAATTCTAGGTCCACCAAATTGCTTACACTTCGATTTAAAACAGAGAAAAAATTGTTATTATTCAACATTTGTGGGATTGCCTGCGGCGGATGTTAAAGTCGCCCAAGAGTACGATGTTCTAGACTTCCTCATTATTCCGAAACATTGTATTTACAGTTCCAACAAATTTTCTGTAAGTTCCCGTTCAGTCTAATTGGAATTGCGGTATATAATTATGTGGACGACACATTTATGCTTGATTCATATACATTGCCACGTCCAAATTGACTTACTAAAATCAGTTTTGAATACGAATTTTGATGATTGAACTGTCCCTTTCGTCCCATAATACAATTTAAAACTTCCGTTTATTCGTCGATTCTGTGTAATATGCTTCTAATATTCTAGATCTCACATGGCGGAGACCATGTTTCTACGAAGCACATCAAATTGCCCTTTAGCAACAGTTTGTTTCCATATAAGCATTGCAATGTTCTAATGATTTCAGTTACAGAAAGTCGTCTCCGGTATATAAACAAGGAACTTCAGAGGCCGTGCTACCTGCGGCGTAAATGGCTGGTCTATTCATCCTTTTTTAAGATTAAAAAGTATATTCGAATAAGTGACGCCTTGGCTTTAGTGAATCGTAATGCTTTCGACGGGAACGATCGGAACTTGTTTTCTTTCAATATTTATTCCTTCACTTCTTTTGAACTGAAAAATTTTAATCACTTTTGTAACTAAAGTCGAAAAAGGTTTCAACTAATTTCATTTCTTACGACGACCTTCAACGCCTACACTACGATAAAAGAATGTGATTATTCTAAATAAAACCTATTAGTATTTCACCTAAAGCATATAAAACTCCTTAATACTGTTAAAGCACTAGCATCTAAGACTTTCGGCTTTATTTTTATTAGTATTATTATTATTATTATTAGTATTATTATTAAAAACTCTACCGCACTTGAGATTTGAACCCACGACCATTGGATTGGTAGTCGAGACTCTTGCCTACTCGACCACTCAGGCCGAGTAACAATGACTTGGAATACCAATTTCATCCTACCGTTGAGGGATCAATGAATGCGGCCTTAAGTTGAATATAATTTTGTTACCTTTTTTTAGCTTCCTATGGTCAGTTATCTTTCACGCCCGCTAAGTTATACTTGACAGTATTGCCAAGCTTAAGTAATTATAAATTTATCAATTGGGGAAAACGCAATGAACCTTCGCTTTGGCGCGATATTTGATTAAAATAAACGAACCTCGTCCAGTACGCTTACGAATTTTCTGTATTTTTAACTTATCTCAATCAAATGATCTGGTTTTTTTAACTCTATTCATCTACTTCGGATCCCACTGCGGTAAACCTTCCGTTTATGGTAACTACTTATTTTCGTAGATATGTATCAACCACGAACATTTTTCTTCTTGAAATTTAAAATATTCCTATTGTTCTTTTATTTTTCTCTTTATTATTCTTATATATAGATATGTGGCTGTGCATTATTCTAAATTTCAGTTACAATTATTATGTATATATCGAACTTTGCTGTTATTGTCAATTGTTATGGGGAGATTCCAAGTGCATGGTGCGTTTTATTTTACTCTGATTATTTACTAATAATACTTTTTATGATAATTGGAAAAACCAAATATGCTATATAATAAATGATTATGATAAAAATAGCTAGAGGAAATTCCAGCGTAATATTCTAAAAATAGAATAGGGCATTCGGTGTAAAAATATGGTGCAAAAGTTGTAATATACATATTCTGGAAGCTTCACTTGAGCTCCGTTTTTGGGGCTATATTTAACTGGGACCAAAGAGAATGTCCTCTATAGATATAGACAACGAGGGAGTACGGATTATAGATTGAGAAGGGGAAAGAAGGAAATAAATAATGGGATGCCTAGACCATAAGACAAAATCCTGTGAATGTTGGAACACATCTAAGATTGAAGGCGACACATTTTTGTTGCTTTTTGTGACTGCATCGAATGCATCTGCTGTTGCGACAAACATCTTCGGTAGGAGATAAGCTTATGTAAAATTTTGTTTTTACGGATAATGTTCAAATTTTTAATTATGGTTGGCGATGATAAAGATGAATTAGACTTTAAGGTTATACGTCCATTAATTTAATTTGACTCCAGTTCCTAAAAACTTATTAGACATATTAATTTAAAGAGCTAAAGCTGTTTTTGAATGGATAATTTGTAATTGCAGTGGGGAAGGTGTAATCACTATTTGACAATAACTGTAAAAATTTTGATACGGGTCGCTCATGAGGCTAGACTTTGAAGGTTTAGCTTTTATTATATTTAAGGTCATTTACCGTTGCTTCTTTTCAAGATTTAGGAAAGTCATGAAACCGAAGCGAAAGTTTGTTTTCAATAGTTTTCAACGTTTGAAAGAATAAGATAATAATAAGGACATCTAAAGCAGAAATCTTTTTTTACTCGTAAAGTTTGATTTTGTAATTTCATCAATAATATAGAATCGCGTTGCAAAATTTTAGGACAAATATCCCAGAGCGAAGCGAAGGTATTGCTTTAGAATTTCGTTACTAATTGCAGATATATTTCTTAGTTAACCGAGTTGTGCAATTCTTATACATTTTTATTCGTTTTGTTATTTTTTTTAGTTGCTATTAGGTAAGTCAATTGCCTATATTAATTATTTTGTTATGTTATGTTATATTTTTAAATATGTGCTTACATATGTATGGCTTCCGACTAGTTTTTTAAAGGAATTTTTGAAATTCATCGCATTCGATAATCTTTTCTATTATCGACACACAGAACCTTTGTAGAGTAAAAAAGTAGCAGTTCGCTACAAATAGCAATTACCTAAGTTATACTGTCAACTTATAAGTGTTTTTAGTAATTGGTATAAACCAATTGCAACTGAAACACGGATGAGATTCAATTGGATTTTTGAATTGAATTGAACTTTGATTTGCCACGTAGTACTTCATACTTTGCAGTGGAAAAGTATATTTTTGCGAAACTACGGACGGAACTTATCCCGAAGAATTAAAACTTTTAATAAAGTTTTGAAGACTGCTTACCTTAAAATTATTGGATTTTTATGGAAATTTCATGTCTATTATAATAGATTTAGAGTTATTTTTTAATTATATGGCATAGTGTAATAGGTTATTTTTAATCATTTTCTACTTTTAATTGGTATTCGTGGTATACTCTACAATGATTTAAAACAACACATGAAAATTTTTTGCTATTTGGGTGTTACTTTTGGAGCCTTTCTTTATGTTCTTTGCCCATTTCTCTTTTTTTTGTTTATATATGTTTGGCCCTGGTACATATTTTGTACCGATTGATTCCTTTTCACATTATTCGTACATATGTTTGCCATTTGGTATGGTATTATTGTGTTTCATAGTGGCAATATGTTCCGCAAAAGTTGTCTGCACTCTTTTATGCGGCAGAGAATTTGAGGTGTTTTATGTGTTTTCTGTGATAACGGATCTGCCATCCGTTTTTGTTTAATCGGCGTAGCAAATATATTTCTTAATCATAATACTGTGCATTGAGTCGGTATTCTATTCAAGTTTATATTGCAAAATCATTTTTGTTTATGTTTATCAATTTAAAAATCTCTTTTAAAAGCAGTAAGTGGCTCAAAAATGCATGATAATTAGTTTATTAATGGTAAAAGCAGCAAAAGACCGCTTAGATATTTTATGTTCCAGGCTGATACTTTGCTTGTTTTAGCGATTACTATTAAAAAGAGTAATAAAAATGGGTTGGAAACAGTAGCACTATAATTAGACAAGCAGATATTAATGCATATTTTAAAATTTGCTTAGATAATTAAAAATCAGACCTTTTTCTTACCTAAAAGTAAACATATGAAGTAAGTTATCACGTGATTATATTCACATAATATGTTTTCCTTATTATTGTTATGTCCCCCTAACTTTTACCTCAAACATAAAGTCAACATCGCACACATTCACTAATTCCTCTGTTCAAAAACAGACACTATCAGGCACACACTCACACTCACGTCGCACAGTCCACTTTCAGGTTTATATATGTACAAATGTCTCGTTTGTCATTGTTGCTTTTCCGATTGACGATTTTGAAATTGTGGACGTTGGTAATGTTGGGCTGATTGTCGGTAGCAGAACAGAAATAGAAACGAATTATTATTACGTTGTTGTTTGATAATTTTCTTACAATACGCAATAAATCTAATATTAGACAATGTGTGTGACTGTTCGACGCAAACAGATTTAAGCATAAAGGGAGGAACATGAGCAGAGAATTAATGTTAATTGAAGCTATTGTTTGTAGTTCAAAACAAATGAAAGAAATGCCAACATTTTACTTGCGCCTTTCACATACGCTGTATGAGTTGAACAATCGTCAAATAGAGAAAATGTTCAACAGAAAAAAATGGCAGTACCACTTAAATATAGATTTGTCACATTTGCCTAATCAACCTAGCAACAATATCATCAAATGTTGTATATTAAACTAGTCATTGTACAAACAGAACTCCCTTTGTTTCGATTAGCGCGAGACAAGTAGAAATCCGTGCGGATTATGCGCTCAGAAGTTAAAAGGTTTTATTGCGTGCAATTCTACTTGCAATAGGTTGGAAAAACACGATTACAAAAAATCAAGATTTTGGTGTAAAGCGAGAGAAGCAACAAAAAATAAATATTCATATGATAAATAACATTCATATAATATTTGAGGCAGATTATTTGTGTCCCAATTAACTGTTTGTTATAATCAACATTAAAAAACAAACTGTAATGTATAAGCTTGATTAACTACGTCCTCCTTTATCAATAATAATATATATGCTGAAATAACGTTAACGTAATTTTTGTGCCGACCACAAACAAAATTTAGGTTGTCTTAGATATGTAATTTCGTTTGCAACATGCTGATATACACTACGGGGATCTAGTAAGAAATTTATTAGGTGGTTGAGTTTTTCCACTTGAAAAAGTCATTTAATGAGTGAATATACATTAATCAAATTATTTTCCACCAACTAAAAATCTTCCATTCTATAACTTTTTCCAATCTTTCTGGCAACATGGCGTTACCGCGTTGGAAGAACAATGTTGGTTTGGCAGCGATCCAATCATCGACGCATTTTCGCATCTCTTCAACTTTATGGAACAGCGTGTCCGCCAACCCATGCTGCGTAGATCTGCAAAAGTGGTAATCAGAAGGCGCTGTGCCTGGTGAGCACGCTGGTTGCGGCAGAACTTCCTGTTGGAGCAGCAATAGTGTATCCTTGACAACATTTGCAACAACTGTCCAAAATAGCATTTTGAGTCAATTCGTGGGTTGGCCATTTTCCCTCCTTTTTGATCTTTCCCATCGCATGTTAACGTGTACAAACTGTTGATTAACTGACTGCTAATCTGTCCGAAAATTCTTTGACGGTTCGAGCTGTATTTTCATCAAATAATTCCTGCAATTCATTGTCTTCGAAATTTCATGGTCTTCCAGGACTTTCTTTGTCATTGACATCAAAATCAGAACTTTTAAACCGTTGAAGCCAAAACCGATAATTGAAATAAGATGGGAATGTATCACCATAAGCTGCTAGATGTGTTGGATGAACTTCGGCAGCAGAGTTCCTCAAATCAAACAACAAACGTAATGAATGTCGAAAATGCAATTGTAAGCGTTCTATGATCAGCGTCTGTGTATACGCAATAACTCAACAATACTAAATGGAAAACTTCACTAGATATCCATATTGATATGCATATTAACTTGAAAGCATTGGTCTCTACGAGTACCTTGGTTGTGCGCTTATTACTTCATCTTTTTTAAGTTATTTTTAGTCGGAATTTTTGATGGAATTCAAGTTCTGAAAGATACAATAATTACCAGAACAACTTTCAGGTAAGCCAATACGATGTTATGTAAGCACCTCACTTGATGCCATAACCAACAGCACATTTAAAAAGCAAAATAAATACTAGCAAAAAACTCAATTAACTGCGAAACTAAAAAATCTGGCACTGACGGAAGAGAATGGTAATATTTATATTTAAAAAATTTTTAATAAGACAAAAAAGGCTGATGATTTGTAATCAAATCTAAATAGTATAAAGTGAGCAAAGAGTACCGATCCCTGTTCTATGTTCTGCAACAGCGGTTTAACATGCCGTATTGAGTAATAAATGGAAAGCACTTTCCCATTTCACGTAAAGAGAAGATAGTAGCTATGCCGTAGGAGCTTTCGAGTGTTAGTTTTTTTTTTTTTCTTGTTTCTCTCTCATCTTTTTATGGGATTTTAGAAACCCATATTAACACTAGAACTACCGGCGTTTTACATATACCAATTTCTAGGGATAAATGATCGCACAATTTCGTAAATTCGCCACAAGAGCATGAACGGAAGTAAGAAGTTGAAGTTGGGCAGTTAAAAAACAGTTATTATTTGTGTATATTTACGCCCACTATGTAAAAGAAACTGCAACAACCTGGAAAAAGACACTATAAATTTTTCCTTATTTTCGTTTAAAATTTTGATCCGGTGAGGATGTTTTCAAAAACTTGTGACCCATATGTTCTCCAGGACCACCTCGAAGTTCAGTCCAAATATGCTTTCAATTGCTTTATATTTTTTCAAAACTAACCATAACATTTTATCCGAATTTCCAATTTACTTTACCGCACATTAGCGTAATCTTCATCCAATTACAAATAAAACATTAATAAATTGGAAATAAATTAGCAACAAATTGGAATAAGGATGTTGTAGTTAATTCTGCACGTATGGATAAGATGACTGGGAGCATTTTTGGAAAAACATGCAGCTGGACTTGAGGAACATTTATGTAGTAGGTTTTCCGAAGTATCAGGACCGAAAATTATAGATTCCATTGGTCATAACCGAAAAAAAGGCGACGTAGAAAGTCACCATAGAATAATTCCAATCGAAATACAGTGTTACAACAGCAAACTACGCATAACACTCTACATTAAAAAATAAAGTGGATATTTCATTTAACCTTCGCGGGTACTTCAACATCATGAAGCTATCGCTAGCTCACGCACTAGTTTACCATTGACATAACTTGGGAAATCCACTTGGGGAGGATCGCAACTTATTATTATATTTATTATTATATTATTTCTTTGACTTATGAAACAATTGGGTCTTCATGCCCTCTATTACTTATGTACAATCATCTTACGAATTTGCCGTGGATTTTGTTATATCGTTTATTTTTATACTATACATAAATCTTTGAAAAAATTGAAAGTAAATTTTGAAAAATGTCATAGGGTTGTCTTTGTGAAAGGAAAGCGGTTCTCCTCAATAACGGCGAGTAGTTCACCAACATGGTTTCTGGACGTTATATGTGTAGTGAATGGAGTTCCTTACGTGTCTTTGTTGAACTCAAATGTTGAGAGATCCGATCTTCAGGAGTGAAGTATGGTTTATTTTCTTGTATTTGTTGGATTACGGGACTCTTCAACCAAAGCAAGTTATCAAAGCAATAATATCAATTTATCAATAATTATGTCTTTAAAGTTATCAATTGGTGGTGGTGACAAAAGCATTTTTAATAAACATTATGGGCTTCTCGGGCTAATGCTTACGATATTTCTCTTACCATCGTCAAAATATTAACACGTTTATTTTGAACCTGGTTGAGGCTTTTTTCAGGGCAAGCCGTCGCCGGTAAAGGATTGATGCCCTCAAGTACTCTATTTTCATTGATTCACCGCTTGTAACTTATTGAACATTTCTTACTGCACCAACCATTTCCCTTATGGTCTTCATCTTTCTTTTCCAATTTCTTAGTTGTTGTTGTTGATCAAGCTTGTACTTATTATATATATACGTATATACATGTGGCCATGAATAAGTGTATTTTTTAAAGAACATGCTTATAGCGTATTACAACCTAATAGCCTTCAGCATTTTGGGTATTTCATTCTAGGACCATTTCTGCATAACATCGGCATCGGTTCCTTTGAGTCGTTATAGTTCGTTATCTTCTTTTATATTTTCCTTAAATTTGGGTTGGGAACTCAGAATACGCTGTCATTTGCGTTTACCTGGCTATGTGTTGTTAAGAAAGATTGCACATTTTTTCCGGCTTGCCTTATTTTTCAAAAAAAAAAAAAAATTGAGAAATGTTATGTTCATTTTAGAATTAACACACTTAGCGTCGTATCTTACTCTCAACCGCCCTCTTGTTTGACTCCCACACCGACGAAATTGTTAAAAAAAAAGTCAATCCACCAAAACGCGACGTCCATCATTTTTAATACAGAATTAACACATTTAGAATGCGGCGTTCTACTCTACAAGTCCTCTAATTTGTCATCATGCCGACGGGGTTTTTGAGAAAAAATTGATTCACCACGTCGTAACGTCTGCCATGTTTAATTAAGAGTTAACACCCTTAACTTGTCGCATTTTATTCTCCAAGTCCTTTTATTCCGTATTCAATTCATTGCATTGCTAAGAAAAAGCAAAATCCATCATGTTATGGGGTCCACCATATTTGTTTTAGAATTAATACATTTTCAGATACTTCTCCGACTTTCAACATAAACCTGCCGGCAGCAACTTCCAATGATTTTGCCAAATTTGAAGCCGATTACTTCGTAATTGTAAATGTAATTTAATGTTTCCTCATTCGTTTTTTTTATAATTCAATATTTCTATTTTCTACTGGGAGGATGACGCTATAATTGTTAACAAAGCTAAACATATGACTATAGGACGAACAGTGAACTTAGCGGGTGGACATAAATACTTAATTTCAGAGGACGATCGGACTAAACGGATATTGGATATCTAATGAATAAATACTTAACATACGACGAAAAATTGGGGTATGTTCATTTTGTCGAAAAGTTTACAAGCCACAGCAGGAAGCTTCAGAAACTTCACATATATTCTTCACTAGCATCGAAATGTCCGTCTGACATTCTTTTTATAAATCTTTCGTTCAGATTCTCCTGGTTACAATACAACACAAATTGAGAACGCCATGGGGTTTAAAACGATTTATTGCCCATTACTGACACACTGCAAACTACAACAGACAAAACTATAAAAACTTACAAGAGTATTTTATGAGTGTCCCTGTAGTGCCTCTAGAAACGCGGAATAAAATTGCCAGCAAAAAAATTACCCTGCATTATAGTGCACCAAAATTTCAGACCTCTCCGTCTGTGTTGCATCAATAACGACCGAGAAAAGCAAAAAGCCAAGGTTTTCTAAGCGTTTGCTGCATTGTAGGAGTTTTGACTCGTTTGGATCCTATTCAATTTTTTTTATGCGTTTCTAAGTATTATTTTAACTTTTGCAAACGCGTGTATGTTTACTCCAAATGATACACACTTGTGCAGACATAAAGTTGGACAGACGAAAAGGCCGACGTGTTAAGGTGTATTCAAAATTTGACACTGGTCATGAATGTACATACTTTATGAGGTTTTTAATGTTTACTTCTGGGCTTTATAAAAAAGCCGACAGAAAAATAAAAATTTCATACACTATAATATTCGGTAGGCGAGAACAATCTTTTCTATTTTGATAGTGATTAATAAGCAAGAAAAGCAATTCCTTCTTCCTTTTAGAAAGCAGATATGTTTTGAGTTTACATAATAATCTGGGCGCATCCTAAGACTGATTTAGACCATTTCCAATGTCAACTTGCGTACTGTTAAATTTGAAGCCGATAGGAGAGCCTTTACAGCATGCATTACATAGACCGGTCTGCTCAAAATGTCTGATTTCGTTAAAACACAATTTGCACTAAAGCCAATATTCCAGTAGTGAAAAACCATGTTTATGCGAAGAGGTCATATACGGTCACACTACGTATTTTTTAAAGTTAATTTTGTAGTTTTCCTAAATTAACGGCGCTTTTTTATCGCAATTGATAAAGTGACAGAACCAAAGACAAGCAAACACAAGAACACTGTTATGACCCTCGAACGATGACAGTATTAAAATAGGGCTGCTAGTGGCGTTTTATTTTTGAGCGGTTTCCGTTGTTTTACGAAAGCAGTGTAATTCAACAATGTTTTCTGTTGTATTGAAACTAATATACTGTGTTTTAGCAGCAAATTATTTGCGTCCTGTATTTTCTCAAAGTTATCTGCACGCATAGACAATTATATAATACATATACACCACTACCACAATAAAAAACGGATTTACAGACCGACAATTAGCAAAACCGAACGTTACGTTCAACTTTTAAAAATTGGCTGACATTCTTTCTTCTGATTGCTATCCTATTAATGTGATCTGACATAATTGACGCTATTTTCTTTGCATTATTTTCCATCCAAGGCCGCTTGCTTGCATATTTGGTCATTACACGGTTAATGTTTTGCAATAACGAAAGAAAAAAAAACTCTAACAAATCTTATTTATTTGTACGCTACAATGCATGCATGAATACATATGTGGATACGTATTTACTTATGGATATATATTTATCTGTGCGTATAAATTGTTTTGGTCCTTTATTTCAGGTGTTCACTGTGTATTTTTATTAAGCAAAAATTTTACAGCCTTAGTTAAGAGGAAGTTTTGCTCTTTAATGTGTTAATGAAAACTTTGTATAAGGGACCTTTCTTTCCACCGCCAACTTCATTGTAGCACAAAAGTTTTTAGATCCGTTCTTGCCCGGTATTGTCTTGGACTCACCACCCTTTTTGGTATTTTCCAATAAATCTGCATAAGTGCATCAGTTACGAGGTTTAAAGTTTATTGCAAACGTTGCTTGCTTTACACGACACATACACTTTCCTTTTACGAGAGTGTTTGCAGCATTTCGGCGGAGGAGTTTATATCAAGCCCCTCCTTACGTGTTTCTAACATGTTACGACACTACTTGCCATTGGCTACACAAAACAGTGCATTCTTTCAGGTAGCAGTAGTTTTTTGTGGATGAACGTAATGCAGTTTTTTCTGCTAAGGTGAAACTAAAGCAAAACTTTAAGCCATGTTGGTCATGTACAAAAATTCTTAATACTATTTCATTTTACATCGACTACTGTACATAATATATAATTAGTCCAACATGGGTAAAAAAAGGAATAAAAGACAACAGGAAGACACGACAAAAAAAAAAAACACCTAACCATATATGTTTACGAGTATGTAAATATGAACCCGGAATTTCTATATAGCAAAACTATACCTTTATTGTATGAATAAAACCAAATGGACTATCGCTACCTATATATTTTTCCACCTGTCGGCGAGGCGTTTCTTTCACGTCTACGTACGAACCAAAGCGTTGCTTAACAAGTACTGACCTATCGATGCAAACAAGTGGTAGTCGGCAGGACTCGAGTCTGGTGCGCTTCGAACGCGTCGCGAACTGGTTTTGCAATTTGGATAGATAGACAGATGACATGTAAAAAATTGCCTTGAGTTTGCTTATTATGAACGTTTTTTGAATACCGCTGATATTGATAAATTGTTGTTATTAGAGTTTGATATCAACCATTTCATCAGACTCTAACAGACCACATCATTGTGGTCCACCATCGTGGAAGAATCGCCTGAATCTAATCATGAATGTCTGCGGTTTGGATTCTCAAAATAAATACTTTTTTATTCCGAGTAAAGATAGAGGAAGAAAAAACTTAGTTGGCTTTTTTAGTGACACAACTCGACATGTTCATCGGTATTATAAACTATGCTTTTATGTAAAACTTCTATTGTCATAAGTTGAAAATCTTTGTCAATGTCAACAAGGAAAAAAAAAATGGCGCTAATGGCGCAGTTTGATGGTACCTACATTGACGGCTAGGGCGAATTCCGGTCCCAGATTTACATACTTGCTATATATACGTATATGTTTGTATGCACATACAAAAATATACGTTCGAACGTGTGTAAATGAAGGGGAATATTATGAAATGAAAGGGCTGAATGCTTCATAGTTGTTTTCTGTGCTTATTGTGTTTGTAGATAATGTTTTTTGTTTAAATTTTTCTTTATGTTTTTCGGCCTTTAGAATTAGAATATATTTAAAGGCGAATGTTTGTAAGTGTTTATATTGGTTATGCACAACGGCAAACAATTCAGAATAAAATTAATAAAAAGATGACTACCTTTGTATTGTATGTATGAGCGCAGGTGAGTGTTTGCGCTTTTAAAGGGGTAAAAAGAGGGGAAAGTTTTGAAAAACCAAAAATCACTTTGGAACTTGCATTGCACTAAAATCTCACAGTCCATATGCAACTACAGGTAAGAATTACATTCGTTAACCATCTGCATCGCAGTTGAAGTCGTTTGTCATAGAGTCAAGGTCCCATTTCTTTTCCCGCGTCGGTGATGATTTTAGTTCAGGACTCTCCGACGCGGTGCCATATATCTTGATTTAGGTTATTTGGGGTGATCGCGGCTCGTGGCAAGTCTTCTTTTTTGCAATGCTCAATAACACATCTTGGACAGATCAGTTGTTTTCCCTGCATTCAAGAAATGCGTATAAAGGCCCTCAGGGTTATGCCCAAATGGATGCAGGCAGCGGCGAACGCAATCATGGCCATTAAGTCGCTGCCTTGGTCGTTGAACTATTTAATAGTCCATGTTATTTTGTGCTTACATGTTTTTTGATCAGCGACATATGTTGAGGAAAATTATAAAGCACAGCGAAGTACCAATGTACGCAAAGGTAAACTTCGATGAGTTTGGCCTTTCTTTATATAAAATAACAATTTTCCATTCAGTGTTTTTGAGCTATTCAGTGCAGAAAGACGGTAATCGTGGAACGCTCAAAAGCGCACTTTCGACGGTCATTACTTTTTTCTCCCTTGGTTTGAAGAAAACTGCTACCGAAGCACATCAAATATTTTCATAAGCTTATGGAGATGCTGCTCCTTCTTATCCCAATTTTCGGTTTTGGTTGACTGTGATGTCAATGACAAAAACGGCCTAGAGGACCAAAAAGGTTCGAAGGCATTGAATTGCGAGATTTTTTAAACATCCAAAAGGAGAGAAAGTGGCTACGACAAGAATTGACTGAAAATGCCATTTCGAACTGTTTCAACACCGCGGTTTCATTACTTGCCATGCAAAAAGAGAAGAAATTTCTGTGACGTATTATGACTGGCGGTGAAAGTTGGAACTAATCTGATAATCTCATTCCCTATCTCATTATTCATCGATTAGTCCAGGAGAGACGTCCATTTCGACACTGAAGCGGAATGTTCATTGTAATAAAGTTTTACTGTGCTGGTAGGGTCAGCAAGGTGTGGTGCATTATGAGCCACTAGAAATGAACGAAACTGTCACTAAAGATATCTGCCGATGTCAATTAAACAAAATGAACGATATATATTGTTGCAAAAAATCGCCGCAATAAGAATTAAGAGGAACGAAGTCTTTGTTTTTGCACGACCACGCTTGGCCACACGTTGCAAGAGTGATCAATGATACACTGTTGCAGCTCGAATAGAAAGTTCTGCTGCAGCCAGCGTACTCACCAGACGTAGTGCCTTCTGATTACCATCTGTTGTGGTCGGTGGTAAAGCATGACTTGCTTCACATGGCTTCGAAATGGCGAAGAAGTTTGAAATTGGATCAATGATTGGATTGCCACCAAACCAATATCGTTTTCTCGACAAAGTATGTCCATGTTGCCAATAAGATAGGAAAACGTTGTAAAAAATGGTAGAAAATATTTTGATTAATATATACTGTACCAATTTTTCCCAATAAACGCCTGGAAAAATGATCAAAATATATGCAAGCCACTAGTATTATTCTTTCTATTTATCTAGTACTCTATGGTAAGGATAACTACGCGCGTTCCTTAGTCTTTTAAAGAACTTCTCCGCTTACATTGCCACTAGCGGATGCTGAGCCAGCTGACATGTCTTTTTTCTGCTCAAATTAACTTTCTGTTTAGATACTTTTTCACTTCTTATATGCGAGTGTATTACTTAGTCATTATTTCAGGTGGAGGATGTTTGTGTCTATGTTTATACAAAAACATAAAAAACAATTTCTTTTCAATTCAGCTGCCCTTTGTACTTTTACCCATTCAAACCATAAAGAACAAATGTATCTTGCTTTGCGCTATGATAAATACTAAACAGTACAGTTTTGTTTATTACTTCTTCAAAGCCTCAAAGTGAAAGAAAATAGAATAGAACAAAGTAAAATAGAATTTAATACAATAAAATTTTGTTGAATTGAAATTCATTGAATTGAAGAAAAATTATAATTTGCATTGGAATTGAAATTGGCATTGGAATAGAATGTATTTGAAATGAAAAGAGATTCACTTTCATTCCAATTAAAGTGAATAACAACAAATTGATGAAAATTAATTGAAAGTAAGTTGAGGACCTCATAAAACGCAAATATTATTTATTTATATACATATATATATATATATATACATTTACAATTTAGCTAACCGCAAGCTTTATTAAAGTTCAAACAAAGAACTTCGTATTCACAATGAACATTTTTTACTCAATTTAGTAATTCAATTGTTCTTGATTTGCAGACTCGCAGCAGAAGAAGAAATTGCCGTAAACTTAGAAGAACCATTCATAAGCTTCGAATTCCTGCGTATATTACAGTAGAAGCGCTGTTGGTTAACATATGTGCAGAAAACTGCTTCAAAGAAGTAACATTTTCTTAAAATTTGTCATTTACTTAAGGGCTTTTTTTTAAGAATAGCGTTCCTCCAGTTTACTTTACTTTACTTTTTCACATGTCGCTAGTTCAAGGGCTTCAGTGAAGTGATAGGCAAATAGGGTTAAGTGGATTAACTTTGAGTCTTATATTAACCAAAAGTGAATATATGATATGTGATGTTTGGTATTTACTTATATGATAAACTAACTGAAAGGGTCCGAGACTATAATAGCCAATCACGGATTATTGCTAATTAAAAACTTTGACCAGACGTGTATTAAAATTTAGAAAACACTTGGAAGTCATAATAAAAAACACAAATTTGTTTGAATTTATTCAACGGGCTTACTTACATTAGCTGACCTGTCAGTGTGTTTTTGTTAAGCAGCTAATGTTGATGTATGATGATGATGATGTACGTTGATGATGATGTAACGATGATGTTCTTCTCTATCATACGAATAAGCTTCTAAGGTTTAGTATCTCCTTCTCCGACTCCGACTGTGGCTACCGGAAACTTTCTTTTTCCTTAAACAATCGATTTATTGTGAAAGATAGCCAAAACTTCATGAGAAGTCAAAGAATCAAAATCTGAAATTGTATAGAAATATATAAATTTCTCATTTCAAAATACATATATTAACCACAAGCAATTAGAAATAAGTAACATAGCAACAGTAAAAAGGACAATACATGAGCCATAATTAATAAGGAATAAAGAATAGGATATAAAAAATAACCAACAAGGAATAAGGAATATAGAATAGGGAATAATGAACAAGACGTATGGGATGAGGAAAAGGGAATAAGAAATTAGAAGTAATTTCGTTATTTCTTCATAAAAATTACTACATTTGCTTTGTTGAAGTCCCTATCTGTTTTAAATAGTCAACATAACTTAACGTTACAGAAGGAGTCATTATGAAACCAACGGTCGGATACGCGAATGCTTTCGCCTTTGGAACTTTGAAAATATGACGAAGTTCATCCATTTTTTTTAAAGATAAATGTTAGATGAAAACATGTGTATAATTGTGCCATACATAGGCAACATACATAAACAACATACATTCAAAAGACCTATCATCCAATGCTATTTACGATTAATCAAGCTAATATCATCAAGAACCAACACAGCAATAATAGTGTCTGACAATTATATTAATTACATAAAGAAGATATAATATGAGTTTCGAAAAATACGTAATTGCGAATGGGTAACTCTTAAGCATCTTTAATAAACTAACAACGTAATTTAGTAATGTTAGTGGTGCGGCACTTGCACATGGTGGTTATTACTATAGTGATGTCCATCATCATCATCACCAAAATGAAAATCAAGTTACATATCTTTTATAAACTGTTGTTTATTATGTTATGACTAAACTATTACAAAGCATATAGAAAGAAAAAATACACATGTAAATAAGCAAGAGAAAAAAAAGGAGCATGTAGACATTCAGCACAGAGCCACACACGCAGTAGGTGTACATCTGAATTGAGAGGGAGCACTTAAATCGTTGCAAACATCCAAAAGATTGCCAATCAATAATAGTGTATATATTATGTTCAATCCGCCTGAGTGGTCGAAGGCGGGGCATCTCGACTAGCAACTCAATGGTCGTGTGTTCAAATCTCAAGTGCGGTAGAATTATTAATAAAAGCCTTAGATGTTAGTGCTTTAAAAGTTTAGTCTTAAAATTTATTTCTCTGGCGAAATCAATAATAATAATAATAATAATAATAATAATAATAATATATTATGTTCAATTTGCAATAATTTGGGCATCACATTTTGTATGAATTTAAAGAATGCGATGCTGAGATTGAGATATAGATACTATTTAGATTTCTGAACAGGACCTTAAATGAGAAAAACGGAAACACCAAAGACAAATCTACGTTACTAACGGTACGTCTAACATAAGCAGGCACTTGTCATAAGAAGAGGAAGAGACAAGTGAATGCCAATCCAAATCTATATGGGCAAAGAGAAGGAATTCCTTTTAAACGGATGCCGCTAAATTCACAGAAATCCTCGGAGGCTACATAGTAGAGACATTCAAGCATTGGTCTTACCAGGCTCGTCTATAGCCGTGTTGTTTGGTATGGGTCGTCGAGCTCTTTGCACCACCAAGCTGACCTAGCTTTCTTTACGTGCAGATTAAAACGTAACCGTTGGTCAAATAGAAGCCATAAATCAATGGTTGAATTTATATTTTCAAAGCTTCCTGAATCGATAAAACACTTAGTAGTAAATGAATTCCTCCGTGATGATAAAAGTTTCTTGCATTCTTGTAGATTTAATTGAAATCAGATTGAAGCGGAGAAATGTGAGATTCAAATGTGAGGTAGGAAAAGAGTGCAACACCGGCAGCGTACACTAAGATATGGCTAGCCTTAACCACAGAAGGGAGAACATAGATGTGCAGAATATATGGAAAGTGGCCGCCTTGAGGGAAATTTTACGTCACGGGAAATTCATCCGAGGTAACGGAGCTAAACAGAACTTTGAGTAAATGGTTGTAAAGATAACAGCTTTTGCATTTGTGTATGAAGTTTAAAGACCAACGATTTATGGCTGACTAGATCAAAAACACTACTAAAATCTTTGTATGCGCCTGCCTAGAAAAATTCTTGAAACCGTGACAAGTAAGCTGTAAAAGGATCGTACCGGTTGATCTTCCTTTCAGAAAGCCCTGCTGAAATGGAGATTTAGAAGACTTGATAGCGAAAGCAAACTGTTGAAAATTGTTAAAAAAATGTAGACAAAACATTGAAGCCAGCTATGGCTCTGTAGTTTTCGGCAAAATGTAGGTTTCTGAAGGTTTTTTTTGGCGCAAAGGGGAATCAACTGTTTTCAGAGAAAGAATAAAAATCTGTGAGAGAACACTACATGGTTCATCAGAGCATGATTTGAGTATACGTGACAGAACGTCATTAGGTCGTGGCAACTATAATTTACGAATCCTAAACCTTGTAATATGTCGTTTCCCAAATTAAAAAATGAGAAGTCGAAATAGAATTTATGATTATCAGTTAAATCGAAATGGACAGTAAAAAGATTTTCTTGGAAATTACATAGAGGTTCGAGTTTTAAAGAGGAGTCAGAATATATGGAGACCCTTCTTTTGGAGTGAACGAATTTATAAAAATATTTAGACGTGATTGGAAGTGCCAGTTTTACCATATAAAGGTATCTGCGATAACTATGGTTTTTACGATAATTACGTCGGCACCTAGCAAGTGAGCAGTTGAAATAGTCATACGCAGTGCCGTATGTTTGTTGTGTGGTGTTTAAGTAGTTTGTAGTTTAGTCGGAAATAGCTTTATAAAACGAGGACATTAAGGTTCCTATATTCCCACTAGAAAAATCAAACATAATGTGTGAAATATGAGTTTTAAGCAGTAAAACATTGACTTTGCTGAAATCATATTGCGGATTTGACTAAGTGAGATTTAACATGCTGAAACGATTCCACTGGACATTTAGTTTGAAAGGATAAAAAAAAAAATAGTTGATACAGATACTCAGGCAAACTCAAATGTCGAGAGCGATTTACAACTATTTCAGAAAAATTGGCAAAATCTTTTACTACATTTAGCAATGTGATTATATTGAAGAAGAGTCCAATCAAGCATTTCCTTGATAAACAGGATAACTCTATCAGCTCTTGAAGCCTGCATTATAACATTAAGTGAGTTATGGTATGTTGAAATTCCTCTAGACTCTTGGCCTTATCAGTAAGTTTTGAAGTTCAGCAACGTCACATATAAGGGCCGCATGTGTCTTATGGCTGGAAATATTCATATTTGGAGAAATACAGACATTACCAATTCTCACACGAGCGGCATTAAACATAACATCAGGAGCTGTTGAAAATTCATATAAATGGGACCGAAAAGCAACTACGCCAATTAGAAAACCGCCACCTTTACCATTTACCTGTGCTCACTGAATTCAGGCAGTTGGACTGAATTTGATAGCCTGATGCCTGCGGAAAGATTCTATTTTTTGTAGACGGAAAGCTGTGGTACTATGGAACTATGGAACTATGGAAGAAGTATTTCGCGATCTGTCTCATGGAGTAAACTATTTTATTAATGACCCTCGTCCCACCCATAACTTACCCCCATGACCCACAATAATTTACGTTAATACCATGTTGGCAGCCGCAATGAAAGTCTGTAAAGACGACGTACCTCCAGGTTGCGATAGAAGTAATTTGAAAACATTTTATACTTAGATTAACAGATAGTAATTTGCGAAAATGTATTTTTCAATCTTCCGCATGAGGTGTGCGGTATAAGTCCTACAACAAACATTGCTTTTGGACGTGGTGCAGACTACAAGGAAAAATCAATTGTAATACGGCAGACCTGTATGATAGGCAAAAGTAAACAAGGAAAAAGGGATACATGTATAACTAGATAAGAAGGTAGGCAAAGAGTTCACAATCATCAGAGAGCACTGATCCAATACAGCAATTGGGATCATGTCCAAATTCTCAAAATTTGAAATATTAATATTGACAACAAATGCAAATCATTAAGTGAGTTGATTGGGGCGCGCGTATTTAATCTACTCGAAAACGCAAATAAATGAAAAGCATCCCAAAATCTAATAAAAAATTTGATAATAAGGCATATGAAAGGCATTTTATTTATAAATTGTGTTAATACCTTGTTTACAATGATCTAATGTCACAAGTTTTTTTGGTGAAATTCAATTACCAAATATTTATGAAAGGCCAAGTAAATCGTTGTTGTTGTCATTTATAAATTAGAACTAAAAAATATTTATATTACGTTGTATACGACGCGCTCTCACCAACAACGGCAAACATCCTTTAAGTTATCCAAAGTAGGAAAAATAAGAAAAAGGTGAATGGAATTTAAAAGCAAAACCATGGACCACAACGATAATTAAATACAAAGTGAAAAGCATACACTGCTCTACAAAAGTAGATAAGAAAGAGATGTGTTTTGTTTTCAAAACTGGAAGGAAACTACTTGCTTTGATTTTATTATTAGTTTATTGCATAAAAACTTTGGTATATATAAAATATATACGGTACACCAAAAAAATCTACATACAATATGAAAATGGAGTTCCTTCTTAATAAAAAGTGCATTTATGAATTAGGGGTCAAAAAATATATTTCTTAGGAAACAAAAGTTATATTAAATAATATCTCAAGATTGTGCTTAAAAGAAAAGAAAAAGTTACAAACAAAAAATAAATTTTAATTCCACAAAAAAGTTTCCATAAAGCATCGCTAGAAGATCCGAAAGAGAATATATCTATTTCAGGGTACTTAGTGCAAGAGCACTGGTACGTTTAAATAATAATTTATCAATTAAAGTGAATTGCTTTACTTCTTTTCCTTAAAATTTCACAAAATATACGAAAACGCAAAGAAATTTCTCAAAAGATTAGAAAAGATAAGAAGTGCGGAAAAATCGTAAAGGAAAAATACGAAAACAATTATAATTAGTCTTGTCACTGTTCAAACTATTATAAAAAATTACAATAACGCAAATATCTTGAAAAATAAACACTGATCAAGCCGATCAAACAACCTTACAGAGCATGAAAATCGAAATATTATCAGAATTGCAACAAATGAAACCAAAAGTAGTGCTGGGAGCATTGCAAAAAACCTAGAAATATGTAAGCCAATTAGCATTCATCTCGAAAACGTTCGAAATGAATGCATGCTAAATAATTGATGTAGTAGCGGTAAGAACGAAGAGTATTATATCGTCCTTTCCAAGTCCTCCTTTTAAATTCGCCGCAGAAACGAGTGATATGATGACGGCGACATACAACACATTCACGCGTCCTGGTAAAACTTAAAAAAATGAAATAGGAGGACATAAACACGTCATAAGAAAAGTATTGGGAGCGAACGTAGATGAGAATAAGAGGGTATTTATACAACTTGCAGAGGAAAGCACAGTTTTCACAACTTGAGTCGGGACTAGGCAGAAGTAGATTTCTTTTAATGAAATAATCGAGAGTGTTTACTGTCCTGTTATTGTTATTTTTAGGAAGAGTAGAGATAGATTTGAGGTTGAGACTCATTTTTATGTGGGCTAAGAGCTTGGTGAATTGGTTATTGTAGATGATTTTAGGTGGTTCATGGCAATGAATAGAATTTGTTTTTAAATTCTTTGTTTCAGATTACTGATGTCGTAAACAAATGCTTATGAATTTGAGTACTTGGGGATGTGTTAATGTGCGCTGGATGAACTGTGCGAGTGGTGACTTTACTGAGAAATATGTGTTTTTCTTCATCGAAACTACGTAACTTTTGAGAATTCCTGTCTGCTGCTGTTGTGACAGTTGTGGGTGGTTTGAAAGCTAAGCGTAGAGTTTTTGACAAAATTCTTTGCAATAATGATCTATTTCAGACCTCAGTTTGTGAAGAATTTTCTTTTGTGAAAAAAGAAAATTTTTGTGCATTCAGGTGTGGATCGTCAGGTTTGGAAACAAGAGCCTTGAAAGTAAATGTGCATTGGGCATCGATTCGTGGCAGAGAACCCATCCGAAAATTTAATTACAAGCCTAAGCTGCTCTGTAAGTGTTGTGTCTAATACTTTTTAAATTTATGAAAGGATCAGCATCGCTTCCCAATAAAAGATATATCGGCGCCGCATAGTTGAAACTAGAATCAGATAGATTACTCTTTGATTGTTTGGATCGCCATTTGATATCAAAAAAGGGTGGGAAAATAATTATTTATCTTTGGCAAAACTATGGTGACGATTTGAAATTTTATTCTTTGACCTTTTGAAACTATAGCAGATCTTTATGCAGCTTACCGCCTGTGCCTCGTACATCGTGACGAGGTTCTTGGGATTCTATGAAGTGTGCCTTGTGTACTTTTGTAAAAAATTGATTTGTGAGATCCGGGACTAATGAGAGTACGAAGAACAAATAATGCGCCTCCGTGTTTTATTGGCAGTGGCGGTTGGCAATAAGATTGCAGTTGACTTAGTGGCCAAGTTAGAGTGAACATGTGATTGAACAGTTTCGTGGGATGAAGTTTGAGACCCTCCCAACTGCGTTTCGATACAAGTTGAATTGATATTTTTGCAGCTTTTCATGGTGTTGTCTTTGGGCGTTCCCGAAAAGTTGTTCATGCAACAGGGTGTGTGCCCCGTTGGTGGTACATTGCGTTTTGATATGATTTGTGACCCAAGCAATGTATGCACAGTTGTGCTCCTTGAACATAATAGTATCGTTCTTAGGGAATATAAATGCGAAATATGGGATATTGATATAGAGAGTGATACTTACCCTTACATAAATTGCACTCGGTTATTGAATGTTCAAGAACTGGGAGGGTCGGCGTTTGTAATTTGTTCTTTTTTGTGTTCGAGAAGTTCTTTACTGATTTTGACGTTGTCAATTCGCTCAGCGGTTTCAGCTCTGCTTATGATGAAGTTCAAAGATTTCTTCCGTAAAGCATAGGTTCCATCCGGAAACTCAATCAAAAAGGGATGAACGAGAACCCGATCCTAATCTGAAATTGAAATTTTGAGAGTTTTAACCGTTGCAAGACAATCGTTAGTCCGTGTTTGAATTTCTAAAATGATTTGGTTATTTTCTTCGCTTAATGTAGAAATGTTGAATAGAGTTCGCACTGAATTTTCGCATAATACTCGCTTGTTTTCATAGTTTGATTGCAAAGCTTTCCATGCCAGTGTGAAGTTCTTATCACATAAAGCTTAGCGCTTTACGATGGCACTTGCACTACCTTTAGTTTTATTACGCAACTGACATAACTTTTAAGCTGCTGTTAATTTGGTATGGTTAAGAAAAACCGTAGTGAATATTTCTCTGAGGGATGTCCACCCCTCATGACCGCCTTCGAAGACTTCTATATATCGCTTGGGAGAAATTTAATATCTACCAATTTTTGCTCATTGTGCTGCTACAATAGGTTGTATGTTTGATTGACAGTAGTATTTTGAGTATTAACAGGTATTTAGTGCTTTAATTGAGTCTTGTAAACAAGCACTGTTTTCACAGTTTTAGCCACGGCATTGTTCAAACTTATGATCAGCTGATCCTTTTAAATGAGAAAAAACAATTGAATCCAGCCTGCTAATTAGTTCTTCAAAGGGTGTCATTGTTTCAGACCACCAGGTATCTAATTCTTTCAGTTTAGCTAATAAACGCGTCTGAAACGAAAACAAAGCTTCTCCGCAACTATCTATCTATCGCTTAATTGAGTCGCGTGTACATCAAAAATCTAAAGGAAATTATAGTGCATTTATTTTATAACGCTGGAAGCTATTCTATGCATATATTCCAAAACTAAGTGCAATTTTTTACTGCATTCATTCTTAGTTTAAATGCAAATTCTGATTGCATTGACTCAATCTATAGGGCAATTTCTTATTGCACCCATGCTCAAAGTTATTTCAATTGCATTAACGCTCGAATTGAAAAAATAGCTGGTTGCATTTTTTTCAAATATCCATATAAACTCAAAACGTCGAAAGTTTTTAATTCAGATCACTGCAGCAAGACTGCTTTGAAACATATAGTATAGTATATGCATCTCTTTAATGTTTGGTAGTCACTGCACTACAATTATTATTATTATTATTTAACTCATAAGGTATGCATTGGGTGTCTTTAAACGTTGCTAAATAGAATTCTCGTTAATTTTAAATTTGACGAATACATAGAAGTTCATATGTAACTAGCTTCATGTTATAAGGTGAATAGATCTGCTTTAAAAGAAACGAGTCATTAATCATCGGAGTACTATGTATGTGCGCCAGTTAAGTTATTTTTTGGGGTTTCCAGTCTCTTGCTTCACGTATGCACAACATCTGCGAGATAAGCTGTTTCATCTCTGTCAAGTGACACGAAAGCTACATAGTCCCCGTTTTGCGCTAATATTGGTTTTGCAGGCTTAGTATTGGCTGTTCAGAGTTGCATTTATAAGAGAAAACGATTGTAAATGGAAAATAAGACAAATTCCAAAAAAAATGTACTTAAAAACAGTTAAACCAAAATTTTAAATTTTAAAAAGAAAAATTTATTTAAAATTACAATGGTATCTTCATAAAAACATTTTCAACGAAACATTTTATTAGAATGGAACAAAAATCTATGTTTTGGTTTGCAATTGATTTTAACGCTGCACATTCTTTATAGGTAGATTTACACGAATGTACATAAATGTATAAAATGAAATTTTTCGACCTTTACTCATAGGATGACCATCTGACAACGAATAATTATTGATATTGAAAATTTTTAATTTCCACGGACTTTTCCTAAAATGAATTTATGCGAACGACGAAAAACTTACTTATATATTGTTCCTTTAGTTGATGTTTACTCACTTCTAATTTTGCTTAATTTCTCGCTCGAATTCTCCACTGGTTACGTTTTTTAAAGTAATGTCCGTCATCATTTGCATTCTTCCATTTTTTTTTTATTAAAACTGCTTATTATTTCATTTTATTACATATACGTTACAATTTCGCTATTACTTACGTTTATATGATTTTGTTGCTGGTTGTACCATATTGAATTCTACTAAACAACCAAACGGCCAATTTGTCCTTTATTTGCTCTTTTTTTTCGAAATTAATATTAAAAGACGAAAGCCATACATAATGCATATCTAAATGGCTTTCAAGTTACGTTCTCGAACTGAAAGCCAGTTAACCAAAATATATATAATTAGAATTAAACAACGAGTTATTACGCCATATCAGCAATGGAACTATGACGTATTATAATTGCAAGCCTTTCGTGGTTTGTTAACTTCGGTAACAAAATTGACGGTCGTAACGAATGAAGTTAGTGGTGCATGAGGAGTCAAGTTTTTGGGATAGCGATGAGACGGTTGAAGTACGGAGACAATTGCACGCATTCGTTGAAATGAAAATTCAGTGTTGATTTTAGATAAAAATTCATAAAACACAAATTAGAATTTGCCAAAAAGGAATAACATTAAAATAATATTAAATGCTGCCGATTTGTGAGATATTTGTAAATAATCCGAAACAAAAAAAAAAAAATATATATATATATATATGTAATAAACGTTGATCATGATTTGCGATTTTTGTTAAATAGCTGTTGGAGTGATCGGATAGAAACTTCTCGGCGTCTGGATTTCTCCGCTTGCGTTAGTAAACACGTCATATAATGGACTTAAACAATAATATAAATAAAATGTATTTCACTTTGCTATTTTGAGAAAATTTGGATATTGATTTTTTACAAAAATATTACAAACACACAAACAAGGCGAAATATTTGTTTGAAAACAACATTTTTGTGGAGCATAAAAAGAATTTTAATTACTTTTCATAAGTGAACGATAATTAATATTACAAGATATATAGTGAATTGCGTACAACAATAAGCAAAGTCATTATAAAATGTGGGAGACGTAGTTTAAAATGCTTATAAAAGAATGGTCGGAATTTTAGAATATAGGAGAATAGAGGTAATTTACAAACAAATGGAATACGCATGAAATTGAATCCGTATAAAATTTGACACAGTCGTATCACTAAATGTTTCTGATGCCGTTGTTGGCTTGACGGTAGAACAAGAAAAGATGTTTAACAAGAATTTGTCGCTGTTCAGATTGTTTTATACAAATTTGAGAACAAATAATTCTTGAAATGTGCGCAAGCATTAATTTATGTTAAAAATTCGGGTTTTGTTTTTTTTTGCTGAACTTGCGAAAAAAAATAAAGAAAAGCAATACAGGCAAGAAAAGAAAAAGGAGATATCTAAAGAAATAGAAATATAGAAAGAAAGGAAAAAAAGAGTTGGAAACATTAATAGAGAAAAAACAATTTTTTGTCATGCACACACATTGGAAGTTGTTTAAGAATTTACATACTTCTTGATGAAAACATACAACAACTCACATACATATATATAACATGTATTTATTTGTTGATTGTACGAAGCTATTTGTTGTAATTGTTACAAAAAAGGTGTAAGGGTGATAAGCTATATCCGACCATACTTTTGGATGAAATGAATTAGCCACAAATGTATTCGTTAGAACGACAGTACATAACCTTCGCCACCAATCTTCGCAATAGCAACATCATTATTATTAACGTTATCGTGAGCAGCAGCATACAAACAGCGTTCCAGTGTTGTCAACGCCACCAGCTTTTTAACTATTATTTCTTTCTATCCGCCATATTTTTAATTAATACTATATTTTACGACTTAATATAAGACCTTAAATATATATATATGTATATTTAATATATATATATTTTTGTTCTTTTTATGATTGGAACATCCAAACGGAGGCTACTTTTTAAACATTTTACATGAACGGGACACTTTTTTTTATAATATTTATATAAGTGAATATTTTAATTTTTTTTTTCCTATTTTTTCTTAAAATATGTTGAGTATGTGTTGTTTAAGGAGGAGAAACCCCACTACTACCGGGCTAGCTAGCTTTGCAATGACACGTCCGCTTGTGCGTCACAAATTACTGCAAACTGATTAAGCGATCTAGAAAATTTTTATTTCAGACGCCATCAATTCAACGCCAAACATTTTGTTAAATAACATTGACGGCCAACATCGGGACCGACTACTAATATAAATTTTCTATCGTCATGTCCATAACTATTAAATTAAATGAAATATTACTTTCATGTTATAGAACACACAACTAACAATTGTAGGATTTGTGGATAGATCTTGCAATGAGATTGCAGAAGCGCAAACCATTGGAGTATTGCAACTATACCATGGTATTGTATCTACGGTGCAGCTTTGGTTTTGGCGTTTGCTAGTAGACGATAGAGTCTATCTACCTTATGGTTTTCATAATTTAACCTTTTCTTAGATATAAAATTCATCTCCGCAAAACACCCTGTATTTGTATAATGCAATTCCTTTTAAAATAAGTTTAACCAGTTTAATTATTTGATATTTTTCATTTAGGAAATAGTTTATACTGTTTGTAAATCTACGCTTTGAGTTCTTTAATAATACGATCAATTTGCATAAAATTTTCAAGGATTTGCAGCCGAAAAATTTTAATGGTGCTCGTTGCTCTTGACTATGAAATTGAGCTTTTAACACTGTGTGCGTACCTATTTATATATTTGATTAAATTTAAGCAATCTAACGATTTGGTATTGATATATTAAGGCTTTTGGTTTGATGTTTGTTTATCTACAAAATTATTTCCAGATTTCTTTTTTCATAGAATCATCACTTACTGTTTTACTTTGTATTCTAGGTTCTTTAATTTAGATGAATTTCAGTTGTTTGATTTAGTAAAACGTGAAATCTCTAACGCAAAAGGACCATGATTAATATTCAATTAAAACATAGGTAGGAAAATTCTCATTTTTATATTTTGTAATGAAAGTAGATATTCATCGACCGTTCGGTTTCGAAGTTGATTTAATATCACATATTTATTTAATTGCGATATGAGTTACTTGATAATTCAAAACCGAATGAATACATAAAAAAACATAAAAAAGAAGCACTGAAATGTAAGAGCTGCTAAGTGCGCAAAAAATCAACAAAAAGTTATGTCAGCTTCTATGATTTATAATGAGCAAGAGATATTACAATATTAAAAATAGATTACAGCATCGAACTTTCTACGCTATGTTTAAATAATCTTTGTCTTATATTATTATGATAAAGCTCCTCTCCTTTTTGGATGATTTTAATCAGTTTAAATCTCTTCTTGGTAGTTTCTCCAACTGCCTGATGTAATCGCTGTGTACGAAACATTCTTTGATAGTAATGGGTTACAACTGTATTCAATACCTGGGTTTTGAGGAGTTTCTTATTGTAGAGAAGATGGCTGCGGCGATTTATTACTATATGTCAAGCAAAGTTTGAGTTACTCTGTAGAATTTTCTAGGGCTTATAGCTATTACTTTGAAAAATTTTGAAATTGATCTCTAGCCTATGAGACTTATCTCTTTTTATCGTCCACAAAACTGCGTAATTACTGATTTCATAAATATGTTTGATGACCACCCGAAAAGGTTTTGCTCAAAATCCACTTCGTCAACATTATGATAATATGTCCACAATCTTTTTAAACTTTATAAACATGTGTAGATCACGCCTTTAGAAATTTTTTGTTGGTTCGGTTGAACGTAAACTATAAAATCACAATACAGCGTACTGTAAAATTAAAAGTAAAGTAAAAAATATACAACATGTCGAAAAAACGAAGGAACATTGTGAATATGAATACTTGCAAGACATTTTATCTGATAATTTATCACCATTGAAAGCCTCTGACCTGACAAATGCCTTGATTTCTTGTATGTAGACTGCGGTAAATAATTCAACTGTAATTTTTAACTATAGAAAACAACTTCGTTTTGAGTTAACGCTCTATATAAACAAAAATCTTCAAGAATTAATATTGTATAAACAAAAATCATTAAAAAAATACGCAAAACCAAAGGCAAACGGAGGTTCGAACACACGCTGAAAACGTTAAGCAAAGTTATTGAAGGTGGAACTAGGGAACGTAGGGACAGCTTCTATATTCGAAGCATGAATAACACTGGTCTTGATAAAAAAAAAGTAGGAAATCCTACTCCGAGTCTTTCAAGAAGTAAGAAATAAATTAAGACGTGATGAATGGCAGTCAAATCCACAGAAATATATATATGTATATATATACTTTTGCAAATTGTTAGTAATGAGTGAAAGTTGCATAGAGGCGAAGTTGGTATAACTCTTCATTCAATGCCTGTTCGGTTTTGGTTACTTCATTTATTATTATTATTTTTTTCTAAGGACATAAAGGTTGAATTTAGCGGATGTCAGACCTTGTTTAACAATGTTTATTGTAAAATTAATAATCGAAGTTTGAACCCAAAAGAAGCTGTAGCAAGAATGAATTGTAAACTTGCAGATTTACGACATTTTCTCTGCATATTCGGAATCAAGTATACCACATGATGAATGAACGATGTTTTCGACGAAATCAACGGCCTCTATTATGCTTCGCTCTACCCTAGTGTCCAGACTTAAGTGAGCTTTACCAAGTTGGAAGTGTTCTACTACAGTTGCGCGTATTTCCTGAAAGTGAATTCCTTGTTTGGGTCCGAACTTTTGGTTATTTACTTGAGTTCCCAGAGCAATTGGAAGTATCAGGAGCATTGCCAACGACGTCAAGAATAGGTTATTAGCTTGCAATCGAGTTTTTTTAATTTCATGTTCGATGCCTTGTTTTGTGTAGTTTGGACTTGTTTTGGATTAGTTTTTAGGCTGTCTTCAAAGTGGAGTAGAGAAAGTTTTAAGATTCCTGACGCAAATAGATCCGCTCTTTCCAGGGTAAATATTTGGTATTTGTCTTAATGGTCATTTCATGGCCCTTTTAATGACAATGTGCCTTGGTTTGATGCTCAGAAATGGTTTCTTCTTGCATTTACGCCGCTGCTGTAGCTCATGTAGCTCTTAAACCATGGTTTTTAGGAAATCTGCTTCTATTGATATACGAGTTCCCAACTTGACAATAACGATAGTTTTTTAGAACTTGCTACACTAAAGAAATAAATAAAGCGTTCTAATGCACCTATGCATGGTTTAGCTGATAGATTACTTAGTACACTGTAAAATACTGTGACTTATGTCTTAATTGGATGCTTTGCATTGATTTTAAAATCTATCCATTGTGGACCAAACTAGTCAACGCCTGCATTGATGAACGGTCTTGTAGTTGTAGTCCTTACTTACACAGTTACTTACACGATTTATGGCGAGTCATTTTACATTCTACGTATTTCTGTACAGTTGGTCTTGCTGTTGACTTTGCTTTTATTGTCCAAAATCTCTACCTTAATATTGCTAATAATGCCTGTGAACTAATACTGGTTGTTTTCGTCAGGCACCATCTCGAATAATAATTTCAGCAGAACGTCGTTGTGTGATAGAACCATTGGGTGGCTCATATCGGATGATAAGGTTGATTCCTCCAACTGTGATCCAACTCGTATGATTGCTTTGTTGTCAATGCAAATCCCATACTAGACAATGGCGGCAAGTCCTGAGTCAAGTTTTTCAGCAGCTAAAGTTTCCAACCTTGGCATTGGTGAATCTTTGACAGAGCAATTTCTAATCAACCGAAAAACATACGATAGCTTCCGATGTCATTTTTTGAATGAATCTTTGTGTTCCACGTTATGAACGAAGTCGCAATTGTTTGTTATTGTTAATATCATGATTGTATTCTTTTTTTTGATATGAAATGATATTGAGTCAGTGCAGTTACTGACAATCTTGTTGAAATAATGGCTGATGTAGTAGAGATGATGATTGAATCTGCGATATCCTGTTTCCAACAAATGTCTGGAATGAAGACGGTTAGGCATTTATCCATCATAACGCAATCACTCCACAAGAAAAGTAGTAGGGGTTTTATTGGCACATCCCTTTGAAGACGATACGATGATTCTGCAACTTATAAAATTCTGCATAAAATTCTAGTCTAGAGATTTTTGAAAATGGTTTAATGTAGTCAGGTTTTCATAAAAATTTGTCCATTTTAATTTGACGTTTGCTGGAGGATAATTATCACAAGTTAATTGAAATTTCCACCACCACTAATTAAATATCTTGGCCCATTACGACACGTGCTAAAAGTCCAGGTGAAGCGAATATTGTTGTAAAATCGGATTTTGCAGAATGCTGAGCAGTAAATATTGCTGGTTCCAACTTTGTTTTAACGCACAGGTGCTCAATTTCAAGTTGCCACAAGAGACCTAGGGTTTTAATGGAGTCTTTGTCACTGCTGTTGAGATCTAAGTTTACTTCGCGATGATCTTGCAGAATGGTTTGAAAAAGCTGCACTCAGCTGCGTTTTTATTAACACGGATGGATTCCCGCGAAAAAACAAGTTCACAATGGAACAGTGTGCATTTCTAGCCTGGATGTTTTGTGTAAAATAAGCATCGCACTTCCGTTCGTCTTGTGAAAGGCCCTACTCATATGATCCATCATCCCGCACTCTCCGTATCCGCCAATAGCTCAATTTAACAAATCGTTGTCAAAGGCTCCTGTGTCAGCAATAGAAATTGCTCATGTCTCTGGCTCGGCTGAACCTTGATCTGGTGACATCTCGCCACTGAGAAGTCAGTCAAAAGGTATAGTTAATTGGAAGATCATTAGGTAGATCTATTTTCCAATTTTGCATCGAAGTGGAGTAATATTCGTTACCTTGGAGAATATCCACCTTTCTTAGTTGGTACAAGTACAAATCAGCCAAAACTACCTTTGGAATTTCCTATTTTGGACTGTTGATATGTTGGCTCCGCTGAGAAGGGATTATTGTTGTAAGAACAATGCTTCTTAAATTGTTGTAAAATTATTATTGTATGAGTGTAATGTAACAATTATCCGCCTAGTTGTCTCTCCTTTCTTCATTTCCAAGTCGCTTAACTGCATAATGAAGCCTCTAGCGTTGATACAGACAATTCCTTAACTACAGATACGAGAATTACTGTGGAACCAAAGTTCTATATTGCTCGAAGTTCGACTTTCAATTTCGATTAGTCGCAATTATTCTTATTCTTGCCATTGCCAGTAAGACATAGTTCTCTGCGGTAATATCTGCTACCGCCAGTGCCATGATTGCCTTGGAAACATCGAGTAACAATAATAATAATAAGATAATTCTAATTTCTACCATTTATTTAAGTATTTCATTAGCTATAATTTTATTACAAAGCATTACAAAACAAATTTCTTATGTCAACAATTTTCACTTTCATCTATCTGCGTTAAGTTGAAAATTTATTTTCAATAGCGCAAATTGATTAAAGCGGTGTACATAGCGATTAATTTTGATAATTTTGAGCTTTCATTACATGAAATAACAATTTTCCATTTAATATTATTGGTTTACTCAGCGTACGTCGACGCTAATCATGAATCGCCTGAAATTCCATTTTCGACATTCATTACTTTTGTTCGTTGATTTGAAGAAATATGCTGCCGAAGTCCGTCTAGTACTTCCATAAACTTACGGTGTTGCTACTTCATCTTATCTCAATTGTCGTTTTTGGTTTCAGCGGTGTAAAAGTGGTGATTTTGATGTCAATGACATAGAACGGCCTGGAGGATCGAAAAACTTCGAAGACAATGAATTGCAGGACTTATTAGATAAAAATCCGGCTTAAACTCTCAAGGAACTTTCGGACAGCTTCACAGTTGATAAATGAACTGTTTCTAGACGTTAACAATCGATCGGCCAAAAGTAGGAAAAATTACAACCATACGAATCGACTACAAACGAAATTTCTTACAGTTTCAACATCGCGGTTTCATTACTAGTCAAGCAAAAAGAGAACAGTTTTCTGTGACGTATTGTGATTGGAGATGAAAAATGAATCTACTATGACAAGCGCAAGCGAAAAAGTCATGTGGTAGTCCAACAGAGACGTCCACATCCACCGAAGCGGAATATTCGTGGACATAAAGTTTTGCTGTGCATATGGAGGGATCATGAAAGTGGAGTGTGTTATGAGCTCCTAAAACTAATTGCAAATGTTACTGCTGATATTTATTGAAATTAATTGAACAAATTGAGCGATTTATTGTTGCAAAACCGACCGCCATCAACGCCTAAAGTGGCTATGTCACATGTAAGCTCCAACAAATTGGTAGGTGTTGATCTGCCTTCAATGAAGGGATGTAGTCATAGTGATAGCACTGACTTTGTTGCCGACACCAATCTCACAGACATTAATGAGTTCATTAAATTAAGGAGAAACCTGCGGCTTGTAATGCTCCTACAATTACTGATGTTGTCTCTAGCATCGCTCTTGTACAAACGAAAAATAAAGCCAGCTTTTCATGCTAAGCGCATGGATCAAGCAAGCACAGACCGCATCTGCACAATTCTGGCGAATATAGCATGGAATGCTATCAGATTTGGACAACTGATCTTTACAGTAGGTCATGTATTAAAGATTTATAAGTTAAAAAATGGGATGTGTATATTGGAGAAGGCAAAGTCTAATAATTTTTTATTAGCATAACAGTGTTAAAAAAGACACCTAAAAAATTTGATCAAAAATGTATCAAATAAATTAAAAAAGTAATTACGTGGGAAATAAGCAATACTATGTTTAGGACTCTATATGGTTTATGGTAGGTTGAAGTCTTCCAATACTATAATAGTATTATTTGAGAAAAAACTCAGATGCTTAACAAAGCGGAAATGCTTTTAGTAAATACATATAACGGATATGGGCGCAACGTATAAGAACGTATTAAAAGGGAGATATCATTTTCCTAGTCATAACGTAGAAAAACTCTACATCAATTGATTCGAAAAACTTAAAAGCGATCGCTTATGGGAAGTTTTTGACAGCATTTAATACGCGCTCTGTTCTTTTTGAATACCGGAAAGGCCGAAAAAGAATCCCCGCATCTTTAGCACTTATCGTAAGCCAAATTACAGTGAGAGCTACAGTGTTGTAATCGTAATCGCATTAATTAGCAAAAGTGTTCAGGCCAGGGACATTCGGGTAACGCACAGTAAGCTTGTCATTTTGTTTTTTGGACGTTCATCAAAAGGCTCCAATCTAATCGATAGTGTTTCCTTTTACGTTTATATGATTGTTGATTGTTGTTTATATGATTGTTGACATGTAATAATTCACATTGTATGCCTAGTGTATCCATCGATTTGTGTTTTGGGGGGTTGACCTAAATATGCTAACCTCAGCAGTAACTATGTATAAAAGCTTCACGATCGAAACACTTCAACCAAAGGAATGGAGCTCTTTAGTTAGCTCTTGCTATACAATAAATTAAATAAAGTGTGGGCATAGATATTTTCCCCATACTAAATTCTGGAAATCTCTTCTTCGGTACACCACAGGTATTCTGGTAAAACATTACTATAAATTCTCTCTAACCTTTGAAGTTTCTATATCCAGCAAGCTTCATTAGAACATGGATCGCCAATACAAAGTCCTCCAATTTTTCACGGGGCTTCTATGTCCTTTTTCGGATTTCGTCTTCGAGGTTTGGAAGTATCGGGTCGAAAAGAAAAAATGTAGAAAGCCTTTTTTAAAACCTTTCTATTCGGTCCATCAGCAATTATTATTCCTAAACAAAGTGAGTGTTTTATTCTGGAACATGATGACCATATGACGGTAAAATAGTGTTAAGCCCTGTAGTTAAACTCATATTTTAAAAATAAATCTCGCGAATGGTACCCCGACGGTATTCAAATTGCCTTATTAATAAGAAGAATATATGTGTTCTACAATAGAGTACATAAAATGGATCACGTCAATCTAAAATTCAACAACCCGTCAACTTGGCAGCCGGCATATTTTTTCAGATCAACACGCCTGTAGATCGATTGATCCATTAAATTTGAGGACACATGCAGTTAGAGTTCAGTTTATGTGGTATAATATATGAATTTATATTTAAAACGATATTGTGTTCAATTCGGTATAACACGGCGGTGAATAAATGAATTTGTTTAGAATTTCAAAATATGCTTGATATTGTTTACTTGACCGTACTTGGAAAAGTCCTTAGAAGTAAACGCAGTTTCTCGATCGGCTACAATACGATGTCCCAAAGCAACCTGTTATCCGATTGTAATTCTTCAACTGTGATATTCGTCTTGTCTCGCTCGATGTAGATGTTTGTAGTGTGCACCCTCGGTACAGGTATATATGCAACATGCAACAAAACTCTCTATCCTTGTAAACCGCACATAATTTTCGAATCTCTCAAATGCCACACCAAGCGAATCGCTTTATCGTGACTTTCTTGCACTATTCGCTTTCTGAAAAATCGACCCTCTTTTATGGTGTAATTTTTACCGCCCGTTCTGTATTCCATAGTTACCAATGGAAATTCCTTTCATTATTGATTTTAAATTGACTAAAATAAGCGAGTGGTCTTAGATTATCTCCGTCCCGCTGCAATAACAGTCCAGCAAGATCATATTCGTATAAATTTCGATGTTTACCATTCACTCGATATGCAAACATTATAGGAAAGGATAAAAGTTTGGCTTTTAAATTAAAAAAAAATCTTCCGTGTTCATTCATCCACTCGAATGTTGCTCCCCTCTTTAATAACTTGCGTAACGATTTCGATAAAATCGAAATTCCAGGATTACAGTTTTTAAGGTATGTGCATAGATATAGGAAACTGAGAACTTCAGCTGTACCTGTTAATCCCTGGTATTTTTCTATCCCCTCTGTTGTAATTCTTTCAAACATAATACCTTGTGTAGTCAACTGATGACCCAGAAATTCAATCTTCGGTTTAAGAAACTCACATTTGTTGAGATTTACGGAGATTTATGGTCTCAGTGACCGATTTTTTTATTAAGCTGCATTTGCGCAGAAAGCGTTTCTCGCTGTAGCTAAAGTTTTACAATCGCCTTGTTTTCTCGGATTGCAGACTTTGCATTGCCAACATTGAGGTAGAGAGCAGTTTATAGTTGTATGCCGGAACTCTCCGAAACTATACTTAACATCGCGTGCTTTTCGTTCATATAGCAGCGTAATTACATTAATTCTTTTCCTTTTGTTGCTCATATTTATATTCCTATTTATTTGTGCGTTGTTCTCATGTGTGGTTCTCATATTTACGTAAGTTTTCTTCATTTGACTGCTCGTGTTTATATTCGTACTTGCTTTCTTATGGGTTGTTCTCGTTTGCTGAGATGATCAATTATATACTACATTTCTCTCATACTCATTTAGAGTTTCACGTAATTCCTTGATAGTATTGATACTGCTATCGCCACTTTCCACTCATAATTAGGAAGACCTTCGGGCGCAATGGCTGACTTATGCTAACCAAATCGTTTACTTGAAGCTGACATTCTGAGGCAGTAATTTGCTATAGGCTCATTTTGCTTACGTACGCCGTCAGACGTTTTTAAATAGATATTTGCGTTGACGTTTGCCGTTGAAAATTCTTTCAATAACTCAGTTTAGAAACTTTTCCAAATTGGCATTAACGTTTGTGGAGCATCTAACCACAAACGTGCTGCTATTTTCATACGATTGTACATTGGAAACATGAGAAACCCTTTGTCACAACTACAGCTCTGAATGCACCGTTTGTATTTTCTATAAATTGTTTGGCAAACAGAAATATTTCATTGTTTGGATCAAATCCAGAAGTTATTTCGGCAATTTCTTTTACGCCAAACCCACTCTGTCGATACATTGCGATCGATATACCATTCGAATTGTGCCCGTTTTCTCTTTCGTACTGCAATTTTTCCATTGTTTGTCCCTTCCACGTTTCACATATTTGTGCTTTTATAAGTAGTCTTACCGGTGTTATCCGTTTGACATTTGATTGTTATGATCAATTCATCATCAGGTCATCATATGACTCAATTCATCAACTTGTTCTTGAAAACACGGATTTCCATTTCGACATCTTCATCATTATCCTCAATTTCATCCAATAGATTTTGTTAACCTGTTGATCAGCTCAGCTTTAGGTACCGTTGAATGAAGATTTCTTTTTCGTAGAAGTTCTTAGTTTGTTTGTGTTATCCGCCGCCAGCTTCAATTCTTAACCCATCATTTATTTGAACAGTTTTTTTTCTTCTTTTGAGTTGTAAATTGAATTATATTCCGTTTCTTTATTCACTTATATTGAAATTCCAAAAAAAAATTTTTTTTACAAACATTTTCAGGCATTTTAAGGTACTTAAAGACGCTATTTTGACCTCAGTTGAGAACTGAAAAGGGAATAACCCAGTAGTCAATAAATAATTAAAAGTATTAATAAGTTTATATAGCGGGAAATTATTAATTCAAAAATTTATAAAGAAAACTCCTATTTTATTAATTCAATGTTATTATTTACAACAAAATCGAAAATTAACTACTCCGAAAAATCATTTTCAATAACATATTTATAAAACAATGTACCCTACAGTTTGTTTGTATAATATAAATATTATTTGATATATTTATATATATATATATATATATATATATATATGTTATATTAAATGGTATATAAAAGAATAGGCAAAGATAATCGTATGACTTCCACGACATAAGAGCAATTGATTCCGTTTTCTCTCTTTTGCTTTACAATTGTTTGTACTGTTAATATTTACTACAACGTTCTTATTATTGTTGTTACTTTGGTTGTTATTTTTATTGTTGATTTTGTCTATCATCTTGTTGTTGTGCTTGCTGTAGCTGCAGCGCCGACTGATATTTTTTTAACTGGACTGCTCCATGTGCTTAGCACCTATTGTTCTTCAAAGTTTACATTCGCAAAACGAAACAGCTGTTAGGGAGTCCTAGGACACAAATCAATTTTTTAAAATTTATTTTTTTTTTTGTGCCCTGGTAACCGTAGACGGTAAGACACTACTCAAGATCCAAGCTTGCAAAGAACACATTCACTTATTATTTTTCTTTTAAGTTATTTAATATTCTCAAAAAGCGTAGACCAAAGACGTCGTTCGCGTATGCTGGTTTTTCTCTAAGGACGATGAAGTTCATAGTTTAAATTAAAAGTGAAAAAATTATAGCAATTATCATTGTTTGGCAACTCTTTTGGTTGGCGTACGGATTTTTCGAACTTTATACGCATATTACGATTTAAGTTTTTAGTCGAAATTTGCAAAAGCGAGGGACTCCAAGCACCTGCGTCGACTTCATTGACTTGTTTCAATGTCAACGTTTAACGCTAGTAAATACTTTCGAGTTGTGTCATGCAAACCGTTAATGAAGAACCTAACCGTTACTGAAGTGCCTGTAGGTTTATCGATGATTTTTTCAACTAACGTTGCTACCAGGACTGCTTTATTGTTGTGTCCACCTTGAAAGAGTGCCCTTGCTGATGTGTACTTGCTTTCCGTTCTAGAAAAGTGACTTTCTTTCATCTTCTCCTCATATATTGACCTTAAAATACCACATTTTTTGTACCTCAAGTGTTGTCTATTGGCGCATTACGTGAAGGAACCTATCGTAAAGTTACCTTCATCTGGTTTAAAGGCCTAAAACTTTGGAATTGTTATCTTCCAGAGCAACAAAGGTGTTGGCATGCACGCATGTGAACTTAATAAACTGGAATTTATCTGTTGATTTGACAAAATTTTAAGCTTGTTTAAAGTTGCAATGGCTGTAGCAATTACCCTTTCATAATTGTATTGATTTAGACCAGCGACCAACTCGAAAAGTGATCCTATGCGCGATCTTACAAATCCTCTGATTGATACCGTAATTTGTTAATATTGTCAGTTCGGACTTTAGGAAGTTCGCGTAATTCATTCGCGTCAGCTCCAGAAAGTCCACTTCTACAAAGCTGCCAAATGAAATTTTGCGGATCAAACCATGTGGCAAACCATTCACAGAAGTTATATTATGAACCGATGCGTATTCATGAAAGAGAGAAGTTTGTGTAGTTCGCGTTATTGGCCGTTGTATGATAGGTTGAATTACTGAGTTCTCGGCCTACATTTTTTTTTCAGCGTCTGCCAACGGCTGTTCATAGTATTGATTTGTAAAATAATCAATACCAGATTGATCCTCACTCGTAGAAGGAAAGCGATAACGCTTCTCGAAATATGAATCTTTATTCTATCTTACTGCAGAATCTCTATTGAAGTTGCGATTAATACGTTGTATGTTTTCACCGACGATACTCTGCATGTTAAGTAATTCTCTTACCGAGCACGCTTCTGATCGATGGATGTGAACAAATCTGAAGGCACCTTTGCATGCGCTTCACCATTAGTAGAACTCGCTCTCGTTGTCCTTCTCCTATGAAAGCTTACTCTGAAAAGGCATGGTGGTTACAGTTTTCAAATACGATCCTTTCTTCAATAGCCAATCTACAGGAGAATTCGAAGAAATCGCCATTAGGATCACCAAAAATATTAAATATTGAAGGATATTAAAACTTTTCGTCTGAAGAGATATTAATTTTTGTTCGTGTAGCCTTTTAATATGTATACCGGCAACTGCTAGAACTGAAATTAGTTGATGTAGTTTTATAGATAGAATAATTATTGGTTTTTTTATAATTCAATAACATAATCTGTTAAGCTGGATAATCAACTCTGCTTTGCATAGCCCTAGGACACGCTGAATTTGAATACCATTGTATAGTGATATTTTGATAACCACAGAACGCTCACACAAATATACTAGCACAAACAAAATGCACATTTACTTTTCTCCAAACCAAAATAAATTATACAAACGATTAAACAAAGTGTTCAGAATTTTCTCTCTCTGTGCTCGTGTTTTAAAAGATCTCTTACGGATTTTGCCTTAACGTGTTTACATCTTCATAAATTAATAAGCAAAACGTGAATTTTGAGCTTAGTAACGTATAGAGAAAGTGCGTCGAATTATAATAGGCTAAATAAAAAACCTCTCCTCTCTGTAAGAGACCACTGCAATGAGATGGAACTGTGTTGTGATGCGAGTCATGCGCCTAGTGTTGTCCTATTCCAGAAGAAGAACGTTTGGGACTAACATCCCATATTTTATTTTTAAAACAGACGAGCGATTGTGAATTTGAGCGTTGAACTGGAGACTTTGGCTATGGCTTATGTTCTACGGAGATTAAGAATACTTTTACAGGAATTGAAGTTGAAGTCATAGGTTGCAAATTATTAATATTGGCATGCAACGAGGAAAATGTTAATCCCAGAATAGCCAGGTGGACCTGGAAATTGCAACGCTTTGACTATATTTTTGAGTTTCGTAAGTACAAAAGGACTTAACATAAGAACATCACTACTAGAAAACCTTGGTAATCGATAATCTTAAATACATTCACATGCATATAACGCTTTAATAATTAAATATTAGTGTACATACGCATGGGCAACACGCTCGAGGGTTGATTTGATAGTATTTAAGGAATTCAACATTAAGAGAATTACAAGTATCATTAAGATTTTTTCAAAGGATTCTGGACGGGTTGAAAGCTCGTAGTTATGTCTGCATTGTTTGGGTTTTAAGAAAATTTAACGTTCTAGAAGAGCGAACAATACCATTGAAGTTTCACTCTTTTAATAAAGCCGGCGAGTCAATAACATCGCTTTATAACTTAACAATTTAAAGAAAATCTTCGTTACTCTAGTGAAGGAAAGACTAAGAGCAGCAATATAATTTCATAAGGTGATGAGGAGACTCACGAATCCCATACTAAATTTTTAAAGAAAAACTGATTGTAATGATTCATCGTAACACCGTTAGGAAGGGTATTACATAGAACGGACATAGTCAGATATTGTTCTCACCAAACTCGCGTGTAGCCTTTCTGCAACGCAGCTGTTCATACGACATCCGTGAGAGAGACGCCTTGAAAAGGTGACGAATGTGTGTGTGTTGAAAATTGACTCGTTCAAACTAGTTGTGCAAGCACTAAGCAAAGTTTCTGTAGCTGTCGGTGCGATGCGCATTTGGGTAGTGAATTGTGGAAGCCACTATTCTAACACAAAGAAAAAACACCAGTTTTCCAGGAATAACAAATATTAAATATTACACCGCATAGTTCGTCAGCACATTGTGAATTGTGAATCCGTGGACATATCTTTTAGAAACATCAACAATGCCTCATTTAGACTTCATTATACACATTCACTGACGTAAGTAACTTTAACAGAAATTTGTTTCGAATACAATGCGAATTCTACAAAAGTTCGCTACAAACATATTAACGAATTTTTCCCATGGTTAATTTTGTCTCTATGATGAAAATCGGCACTTTTTTCGTATTATTATGTTTTAACATTAAAATAAATCGTAACCTATTCGAGCTGTTACCCGATCCTGCTTTCATTTTTTACAATTATACCGAACTTTAGTCTGAGACTTGAATACTTTTTTATTCATCACCATATCAGACAAAGCCTAATGTTTTGAAAACAGTATAAAACAGAATTCATTGCCGGTTTTGTTTTACTTTACGACAGCTTTCTTTTCACTATTGTCAATACTGTTTGTCCCCTTTAATAACGAACGATTTGTAAGACTCAAATAATATTGCTTCATAAAACTTTTTTTTAAGCGCATTTAACGCCGTTGCAAACATTGCTATAAGTCGAGATGAATAATTTAAAAACAACACTCTGTTATATATACAGCGGGTCAAAGCGAAATTCGTATAACCAAGCGAAAATATTTTATATATGACCTTAAGTTGAATACATGTTAGAGACTTCAAATTAATTATTGTAGTACAAAAATTCACTTCAACAGAATTTTTCAGAGTTCCGTTCGTTGTTATTTTTATTGTTGCGAGTCTGGGATTTATGTAAAGTTGGAAGAAAAGAAGCCACGCTACATGTGGGTCCATTACATTCTAGAGATACAGGTGAGCATTCAAAATAACCGAGCTTTTCGAACATTATATTATGTTTCGCAAGCGTTAACTAGAGGTGTCGATTGCTATTCACACGATTGTATACAGGCTGAACACATCGACCATTCAGCACACAATTAACGAGGTTGAAATATTTTGGTCAACCCTACTAAACGCTAATCGATCGATAAACTATTTTACTTTAAGCATTATTATAAAACTCATACCATCCTCAAGTCGAGGTGAGAGTATATCCAATATGTAATGTTAGGCTCCTTTGGTTGCGGCTATTGCTTCGTGCACAGAATAAATTTAGGCGAAAAGTTATTTCTCTTTTCCAACATATACTCAGGGGTTAATTGCGGCTATATTGATTCTTTTGGTAATAATAGCCATCTTTTCCGAGTATTGAATTGCCAGAATTGAGCAGTTTCGGAATTATTTTGACTGTTAATTCGTACTCTCTCTATTTCCTAATGTTGGAATGCTGGTATCGACAGTGATGTTGTTGACGGGTGTCGTTCGGAAAGCATATGTGCTATCTGTGACTACTTGATGATAATCTGATTCCAAAATATGTCTATCTTACTGTTGCCATATATAATTAATCCATAGTCAATTTTGCTTAAAACGAGCATTTTAATAAGATAAGCCACAGTGTTTACATTAACAAAACTGTTCCAAACAGTGAAGCTTATGAAGTTCACCCTAGTTTGAATGGAATTCTTTAACTGAAGGTAGTGTTTAAAACATTGTCTACTTGAAAACATAAGCTTTACAACGTTAAGTGTCGGCACATTTTGAGATTGTGAATTATTTTTGTGGATGAGCCGACTTTCCGCATCGCATATGCATGTTCCCCAAAATTGCTATTTTTCTATTTCTGTATAGACATTTTTGGTCCCGAAGAATTAGCTCAGTTTGAAATCTTTTCGCCAATAATTGCCAGGATATTGAATGTTGTCAAACTATCTTTTTCTTTTTCTAAAATGTAAACATCATCGGCATATAGATAAAGTTCAGTTGTTGGAATGCGGCAGAGAATGCAACTTATGTCATTGAATGCAGTTTGAAAAAGTGTGACAGATAGAGGAGATCCTTAGGCAATTAATAGAGTAAACGAGTTTGAAAGGTTACAATTAATTCTAACTCTGAACCGCCTGTATACGATGAATGATTTGACGTAGTGGAAAAATTTAGGTCCAATACTCAACGATTTCCAAATTTTTAAGATAACATGTAGCCCGAATCAGTCAAGGGCTCTTTCAAGGTTGAGTGAAAATGTAACATGATTTCTTTCAGAAATTGCCTTCGCTGTGTTTATTTCCAGAGCTATAGTTTGTATATCTAACGTTAAATTGGCACATCTATGAGGAGTGTTGGAGCTAGTAAAAACGCCGACTCCGTGTTTTGAGAATAAGTTTTGACCAGCGTTTACAAAGTATCTGGGATATGAGCTTGGTGGGATTGGATTAAAGGAAACGTTGCAATTGGTTTGCTGAAGAAACCTGAAGATAGAATTTAAGGTTGATAGTTCTTATTAGCATTTGTAGTTCGTTGAAATTGATAATGAGTCTTTTGATTCGTGCATTCATTTGAATATTATTTTGTTGTATTAACATGCTGGGTAGAGAGATTACATTGATATTTAAGCATCGCATGCTAAGGTTTAGGTTACTAAATTTAATTCAAGTTCCGTTTGGCTTACTAAGTGAGAAATCAAAACTGCAGCTCTTGTATTTGGTGTTTTTGATTTTTTGTATTTGGTTGGATAAAGTTGGGCTAGACAGTTGAGAATTAAATTTTGACGTTGATGAAGGAACATTTTACGTTTTAAAGTCGCTGGTTTCATGAATACCTTGGGTTGATTGGTGGTTTTGAGAAGCTGCTTGATGATAAAAGCAGTCATTTTTTTAATATTAAATAAATTCGATTTGTTGTTAAGATTAAAGTAGAGCTGGTTTCTTCAGCTTTGGTATTCGGTGAGTGGTCGTTTGCGGTTCTCACTAGATTATTTGTGAGGATAGTAGCAAGGGGTAAAGGACTTGATTCTTGTTATCTATCACGAGCTCCCCTCTTGCTATAGTTATTTTCTGTTTTAATTTTTAATATTTCTTACATTTGCAACTATCTGTGGCAGCGTGTGATCATTGCAGCGTACATAGAAGGTACGACAACATTCTTTGGGGTTAATAAGGAGGTAGTCCGCAGTTAGCACCTGTTCGGTCGCCTTTGCATCTTTTTATTGCGTGCATAAGGCGTTGGCAATTTTTGCATCTTGTAGAATTTGGAATCCAGTGCTCTAGAATCTAGTGGAGTCTAGTGTCTACAATAAGCGGTAGCGGTCACAAATGAGTAGTATTTTACCAGTAGGGGGTGGGATTGTGATTCAGCGTCTGGTTGAGTGTCTTTATGGACGTTGATTACGCCTTGCCCTTTGTTCGCGGAAATTATTTCGAGAATGCACAAGGGGCGTATATTACGCCTTTCATCGAACTTAACGCTTCATGATGTTTTGATGAGATTAGCCATAAGCTAGAAAGGGTTTTGGCTTTTAAAATTTTTTTAAAATTTTTCTCTGAGTGAAGGTTTCTGGCAACAACTAATAAACTTCCGTCACTTAAAAGGCAAATAGACTCAATCCCGAATGAACTGCAGTCTGAACCTCTTTTGATTACAAAAGAACTTACCTTGGACATTTAAGTGTAATCACAATCAATTTTTTATCAATTACGGGAGCATTAATTGCGGGTATTGATAGAAAGTGACCAGTTTCTCAGTTTTCTTTTGAAGTACAGTATCTAGATCTGGTGGAAATGTTGACCATTAATACATAGAATATTGAAGAAAGTCACCAGGTGGGACAAAAATAGAAAATGCATCGTGCATTTTTGTAAGCTTGGGGATTGGCGATATAATTTCAGTTGTCAAATTAAAAATTTTTTTTTGTGTTGGGTATAATACAACAATGAAAGCAATAATAGTAAAAGCAACAACAATAATAATAACGGTAACAGTAAAACAATAACCTTAAATTGACAAAAGCAATAACAAAAATAACAATAATAATAGCAATAAAGGCAATAATTGCAACAAATTAATTAATAGCAGCAATATTATATCAATAAAAAGCTCAATAACAACATTAAGAACGCCATATCGTTATATGCATCCACTTTGAAGTGCGACAAGAATTATGCAAATTCAGCATAATTCTTGTGCGAAAAGAAAAACAAAAATCATGTCGCACTTCAACCGGCTGAGTATTGCATGACGAAATGCAATACGATGCTAGGCGCCCCAATAAAAATAATTATGATTACGTTAGCACAAAATCACCTGTAAATTGAAGTATAAATACAGCTCACAAAATTCAATAAAGACAATTGCTAATCATAATTCAAAACTGGCGTTATACTCGCTGAGACATCAAATACTAATTTTTGATTACGCCCACGCAATGATCTCTACCGAGGACAACTCTCCAACATCCAAAGCGGAACAGAGAACATCCTTCTTCACCCCTTTCGATTTCGAATACGCGCATCCATTATTTTTTGGCGACGACGTCACACCCGTTGGTTATCAAGATATAATCAAGAAACCCGTATATAGGCATCAGTTCCGTGCCAATCAGGCAAAAAACAAGGTTGACCCCCCTAAATTAAATAAAGAAGAATATTAAAAAGAAGATGAAGTATAAATCAAAGAATATAGATAGAATATTAAAATGCAGATGAAGAATAAAAAAAAAAAAGAATAAAAAAAGAATATGAAAAATATATATAAAAAGTATTAAAGAATATATGAAGAATATTTAAGAAATATTAAAATTAAGAAATAATATTGAAATGAAAACATATTTGAATAAGGGGATAAATAAAAAACATTGAAAACTTAAATATATAAATTAAAAAAAAAAATTATTTTTAGTCCTTTAATGGAAAGGACAGATGAGATCAACATCTCTATAGATAGGATAATTTCCAACCTCAAAAAACTAGGCAGCAAAATCTATAAAAAAGAAACAATTGAAAACAAACTAGATGAATTAGAAAATTATACAACTAGTGTCCGTACCATAGTAGAAACTAATACAAAAACGGAAGAACCAGATTTATTAAATAAAATAGAAACATTTAAGAAGAAATATAAGACAGCAAAAGAACTATTAGAAATTGAAGCAAGCAAAGAATCTCTAGAAGACATAAACCCCAGCAAGGCAGAAAGTATAATGCAACCAAAAATGGGTTTTAACTTAGAAACAGCCTCCACGCCGATGTGCATACATTGCCGTTATTATTTTTTTTTTTTGTATTGTATTTGCATTCTGAATGCCATCGACCAGAAAAGACAATGTCGGCTAGGTTAGGGTTTGTGAACTTTTATCTTGTCATATTCCATAAACAGATATTACTAGTTACGAGTTTCATATAGGAAACATTAAGTATTAATTTGTAACGAGTCTTCTTGGGCAGGGTAAGCTCAGGGCTCCAGCAGGACTCCTTCCAAGAAATTTATAATAGAAAAAAAACTTGGAATCTCCGGCTTTTGTTCTTATTATTTAGATTTATTATTTTCAGAGGAATTATATAAGCGATTTTTAAGGGGAGTGGGAGAAAAACGAGCGTGGTGACCCAACTGTTGTTTAACGCTTTCCATGGATTTTTTTTTTGTTCGTTCCGAAAGATTAGATCCCACGTTTTAACCGTATCGCGAGATTCTGGAAAAAAGAGTACGCCACGGGTGTTGTAGCAGCCAGCATCGGCCTATAGGGCCACTCGTCCGTCCCTAACCATTTCACGTCGCAAGAATGGGTGTCCATTAGTCATTTAGGGAAGCCGGCTAAGCCAAACCTGCCACACCCTATCCGTAGAGGTTAACAGTCCTTTTAGTCATTCAGGGATGACGGCTAAGCCAAATCTGTCATCCCCTCTCCCTAAAGTCAAAAAAACACCTTATCGGTGATGTCCCTAATTGTGTAGTCCGCGCTCACTTACCTCCGGCTGCTATAACACGACTGAAAGGATGACCGTGTTGCGACGCGCTCTTTTATAGTCGCGATCACCATCACTGTTACATCGATGTTTTGACTATAGTTGCATTACAACCTCAATACTCACTTGCCTGTGTGTTGTAACGATATTCTTATGCTATCTATTATTACGTATTCTAACTGAGGTCTGATCAAACATGTTTGCTTGCAAGTTATCATCTCAGCTTTCCTTGTATAAATATTCTGATGCTATCCTTGTGTATATTTTATTGTTAATACTACCTTAAGTGTCAACCCGTATGATTGCTAATGCTGGCTTAGGTACTAAATCGAGTGATTTTATAAACCGTTAAGCATGCCTTCATATGGTATACATCATATCAACACGCATAATTTTATAAAGTACTTTTTTTCTCTCGTAATGTTTGTTTGTTTGCCTATCCTTACATCTGTCTTATTGTTATTGCTACCCTAGGTACCGAATCGTATGATTTTTGAAATCCGTTGAGCACAATTTTGCAAAACCACCAGGGCCATTGCAAACTGCGGGTAATTCAACGCTACCGGTCGTTTGTTGATAACAACTATTAAAATGTTGCTCTCTGGATTACAATATGTTTCCTTACAATGTTTATATGGGCCCTATTTATATGTATTTTATTGTTGGACAATGCATATATATATATTTTATTTATTTATATATTTTATTATATTTGTGGTCAATAGTGTTTGCGGGAGAAGGATGATCATAAGGAGAGCAGATATGTAAGGGGTATTCATGCAGAGGAACAATCCAGACAGACTGTTTTTGAGGTCTAAGGGTAGACATTTCCGCGGACGGATTTATTTTTAGTAAGGAAGTGAAACGCTTTCTTACAAATTATTGTACGTTGCTATTAAGTTTGAATCGCAATTAACCGACTCTTTGTTGGTCTTCATTATATCGTATTTACTGTTGTTAAATGTATTTTATGATAACTTTTTTCCTTTTTGATCGATCTTGCTTTAGGTATTGTATCGTAGGTATTTAGATTGGATATTGCAGACGCGGTTTGTTGACTTGGTTTGGCAAAAAGGTCACTACAAAGATTTTTGGTTTTTTTAGATTAAATATTTACATTTTCCCTATCGTATTATGTAATCATATGCTATATAATAACAGCGTTGGAAACGTACCAGACTTATTGTAATTATTATGGAATTTAAATCGTTTTTTTATTGCTGGATGCCTGCAAGCCAGAATTGAGTTTGATTGAATTGAACGATCATTCTGATATACCACATACTAGGTTTTGAAGAAAAATGTAAACACTTGCATGAACATGTATACATATAAAACAAGAAAGTTCAGATCTATGAAACCATTAGATATTAATTTTTCAAGTATAATAATCAAAATCCAGTAAAGTAAAACATTGATAAAACGAAAAATTTCAGGTGAAAAAATGCAATTTTGACTTACTAAAGTTGTCTTTAGAAAAAAAAAACTTTAAACTAGTATAATATTATATACATCCCACACGCCTACACGCCTAGCTAGAAGGATGCAAAACGGAACATGTTCTGAACTTGTAAGACATACGATTAATGAAACCCTCTCTTAAATAAATTAACAAAAAAATATATATACAAGAGTATATATATATATACCAGGTGAACATACAAGGCCTATTCTCAAATAAACCTTTCACTCTTCAAGTAAATACTGTTTAAGAATAATGCCATCGATGTGAAAGAAAAAAAATTTTGCTAACACCAAACATATATTTACTTAGATGAAAGAAAATAAATGTGATGCCCTTGGCTTTGTAATTATCGTTTACGCACCCGTTACTCAAATACTTATACGACTCCAATACATCCACCCCATCAGGACTCAGAGAAGTTAACCGATAAATGTATAGCATACAGAATTGATCATACACGCAATGATCATTTTTGTTGAAAAAGGACGAAGTTTTTTTGGCTTTGCAAACGTAGAGAATGATAAATAGTATGCTTAAATAAATGTTTCACTAAAGTTAAATCAATTTTTGTCTATGTTTGCCGAGCGAAGCCGAGGCAAGAAGAAAAGTGACCTCCATCTTGTGACATGATAGTTTGCTTCAGTATTATAAGGTGTTTTTACAGTTTTGCCAAGTGCTTTTATTTTAAAACAATATGGATTAGATTCCTACGAAAAGTCATATCGATTGAATCCCTAAATCAACCCATCATATCGGGGTTTCCGCCGTATGTAATTTATAATAAATGCAGTTGGCTTGTTCCATTGTAGAAGCCCTCTCATTTAGTACGAATATTAAAAAAATTATTAAAACAAGATACTTTACAACGGCAGTCATTTTGAATATACAGAAAGTGCAACTGTGTCACATTGCATTATCATTGTAACTTAACGTGCAACATGACAGCGTGAATTGATATACAGAAGTGTCCGAAATATCGATTGGGAACTTTGCTGTTGACGGGAAAACGGGTTACTTAAAAGCACATCATTGTTAATAGTTAAAGCATACGACTATTGGAAGGAACTTCTTATTGCTTAATTTGAAAACGGTACACGTCTAGACACTGTATTATAAAATTATTTTGTACTACCATTTGCATAGCAAACCTTCAAATTTTCGGACATGCCGAACGCTTCTACCACCACATAGATCCGAAATGCGCTGTTTACACTAAGATTAAGGTGTTCAAGTTGCAATTAGAATTCCGAAGGCAGCGCATCTCCAAATCATGTCTCAGCCTACAAGTAAGAGATAAATTGAATCGAAACGCTCCTAGATATCAAGATTCCAGATTACTCCTTTTTCAAGCCAACATACTCGCCATATATTTATGTTAGTCACATTAGGACTAAGTGATATAGAACAATCAGTTTTACAATTTTCCCTTTAAAACATCGGTTTGAGCAACACTAAATATGCGAGGTCTCGCAATTGAGAAGTACTAAGGTACGTTTTTAGCCTTGTTTTGTGTTCTTTATAATTTGTGGATTCAGAACATGGACTTATAAAACATGCATACGGCAAAATAGTTCGAAATATAATCTTAACTATTGAATGTTTATTCTTAGAATTTTGTTTCGGTGTTCTGTGCAAATCAAATCAAGAATGTATAGTTATTGCAAAATAAAAGATACGTGCTAGTTTCTTCAAATAGATCGACTTCTTTCTTGAATAATCTAATAGTCACGATAATGGTGTCGATAACTAAATATGGATAGTGGGCTGGCACCTAATGCACAGTAGTAGAGGATATACTTTCTCAATTACACATAAGCTTTCATCTAAACTAATATCTAAAAGCCTGTGACCATTGAATTTGATCATTGTTTACTACTAATTGTTTACCAATAGTAGCAGAACACGTGCTTCTTTTTCTTGTGAAAAAGATGTCTTTCGATTTAGTATCATTACGTATAATCTTTTTCTTCTTGCAATTGTCATGAAAATCAATTATGACAAATTGTAAATTTTACAACATTTCTTGATAAATGCCGCAACAAAAGTTTGCAGTGTCATAGGCGAAAAACCCATAAGTGACGATACGAACTTGTTGAACCTCTGAGCCATAAAACAAATAGTGTAATACTGTAGTTGTTCTAATACCAGAAATGTCACAAAAATAAGGAGGTTGCTTATTAGTTTGAACAAAAAATTGGCAATTTGTTAAAAAACGTCTAATGGTTTCACAAATTATTCCGCAATGTCAAGCTCGAGTAATTTAAAAATAAGATCATATGATGTCAAGAGCTTTTTAATATCTATGATGTTGTTGAATTTTTCCATTCGAACTTTCCTTTTGAGACTGTTTTCCTTATATATTCAATTCAACATTGATCATTTTTTAAGAAGTGTACCAAGAAAGTTGAAATAACTTATAGAGCAGAAGCTGCTAGGCCTTTTTGAATGCTTTCCATTGTTAAGAACGGCAACGACTTTAGTGTGGCCACAGTTTTTGCGATTACTTTTATCTCGGTCATTTCTTGGAGTAATGTTATAACCTAAAGCTGCAATTGATTGAAAAAGCTATAAATTCAAAGTCTGCTATCGGCAACCATTTCAGAATAATATTATTTATTTGCAATCTAGGCCGAATGATTTTTCTGTTTTGCTGAGTTTATAACAGCATCTACGACGACATATTTACGCTGTCGCCTAATAATTTGTATTTTTATCAAAATTAGAGATTGATGTTTGACTACGACTTACAAAGTTAGGGATACCCAAATGGCTAACGAAATAGTGATTCTAACATGAAGTTATCACCTAGATGGTTAAACCTCACCGATATCAAATAAAAACGTCTTAGTGTCAATGCAGGTTTAGTACTAATTGTCTTTCGGATAATTATGGTAGCTTGCTTTGTTTTTTTTTTTAATTTAAATCGTATTCTCCAATTGGCAAATTTCTTCCCGAATTCTTTTATTACACTGGTCGAAAGTTAATCGAGAGGATTTCTGTAATCAAAATTTAATAATTTGTAATGGCTTTGCGGCGTTAAGAAATATTTTTGTCAGGTAGAAAGCTAGTAGATCGACCTCTGTAACCTGCTTAATGTTAACGAGAGAGAACAGCGATCTTAAAGAAATGTTTCTAAAGAAGCAAAATTGGATGTGTAGATGAAATATATAACTTGGAATTAAATTGATAGTAGATGGACGAGAATTTATTGAATCAGCAAATTAACTAGGCTCATTTGAACAAAAAATTGTAAACGAATGAGATCGAAGAATATATTTCTTGATAAGTTATTCTCGAATAACTTTAACTTCGATGTAAACTGCTTAGATCACCACCAACAATAAATTTATCATTTACATTCAGCATCTCTGTTAACTCTTGTTTGAATGCGTTCTAAAATGCCGACTAATACTCTGTGGGAAAGTACAAACGATTTAATTTTATTTATTCTTGGGATAAATTGCACCAAATTTTTATTATCTGAGTACGGGAAGATTAAGCAATAGTCATAGTTTTCCCAATCAGAATTTCCAGCCTGTCGTGTCGAACTTACTTGAAAATTGTTTGATAAAACCTAACGTTACTTAATGGTTAAGATCATCAAATACTTCGATATATTTTTCATGAATATTTGTGTTACCAACCATAAAATTTAACAGGATGATAATAGCTCCTGTTTTATTGGGTATCTAAATGAACTATTATTAAACATTTCTCTTCACAGAAAAGTTTTTTGTACTAGTTGTGGGAACTGTACTAGTATTTATGTTCTTAGTGTCAGATTTAAATTGTTCATTGACATTGTCAATAGAAGTGAACCAGGGTGGAACGGAGTTCGATCCGGATACTGGTACTACTTTGGTGCCTAAGGAAGCATTTACAAATTTAAAAAAAAAAAGATTTTGGAATCCGATCTGCATAAATTTTGTATATATGATGCAAATGCTATTAAAGTGGAGATCTGTGAAAAAATTAATGTTAAGCTAAAAATAAATAACTTGTTTGACAACCAATTGAAAAACATCGTAAAAAAATAGTTAGTTCAACATTGCGTTAGTTTCATGGAATTCCAACTGGAATGTTTAAGTTGATCCCATATGGCACGTTTCTGGTGCGTTTGGTACACTACTAGTAAGGACTTTGCGTACAAAAGTAATACCTCAAAGCGATATAAATTTCTTAGGGAATAAGTTATGCGTATTCTTTGTTTGCAATGTTTGCTGTTGAGACCTCTCTGTTCGCAACCAATCAGCTATCTACTTCGAATTTTATAAAAACATTTGAAGTTTCTGTATGCAGTGCTGTGCTGAAAATGGAATAAATCAGGCAAACGGCACGTGTACAATAAAGGGTAAACAGCTCTATATCTCTAAGCAAAAATTTGTGGGTGTTTGCATATTGCCCATAAACAGTGAAAAATAGAAAACTGAAATTTTTTACATGTACTTCAAGGGGAATCTTACCATTCATATTTAAAAATGGGAAAAATTGAATTTTCGTTCTTTTCACTTTTTGCCGTTTTATACTTATAACTCACCAGGTAAATAAGGCAGAATGTTGAAAACTACTCTGTACATTCTTTAGATGAAGTAACATTATTTGTTTAAAGTGTATTAATTCTAAAATAAACATGACGCGGCGGATTTTGGAAAGTCGAATCTAACAAGCTAAGTGTTTTGACTGTAGATTAAATATTGCGGTCGTCACGACGAGCTGGTGGAAAAAGAGAACGTTTGGAGAGTAGAAGTACCAGATTAACGCGTAATATATATATAAAATCTTGGCGCGTTTAGAAAAAACTATATATTTATAGATTAAAATTTTTTGCATGCCTAGGTTTTATGTATAGTAACAAAAAAGTGACTGCGAAAAATTGATCGTTCACTTTTTAGCTCAATAAAAAAAAAGCCTAGTTAGAAAACTTGTTTATATTGTTATTATTCTTCAGTGACCGTGAAATGGAGGAGTTATGCACATCCTATGCCCAAAATGAAATAGACAACCATACCCATCACAAGATAAAAGATATTAGAATTGTATTTTACTTTTTGAGGAGATAACTGGTAGTTTGAGGATTCAGAATTAAACCCAAAAATATTACGTCACTGCTTGATTAATATATAATGAAAATTATATGAGAAATATGTTTATGGAATTTTTTCATCGAAAAAACACCCTTCAAACATTTTATTAAAAATACAAAAATTACAATTTTAAAGCGTGAACTGCTAGAAATCGATATTTTTATTCATATTTCATTATGCACATAAACATATATATATGTATATGTTATTCCTCATTCTTTCGGTCGCATTGTCCGCCTATCTGCGGCAGATGTTAAAGTCGTTTCTGCGTATAACATTTCGAATTTTGTTGTAGTGCTGTATTTAATTATATTTACAATCCCAAATAAATTTTTCCTTTCAGGCTAACTGGAACTGCTGTATATGAATACGTAAACTATATATTTACACTTAAACCTTATATATCGCAATGTCCAAATTTCCTTAGCGGAATCAACTTTGAATACGCATTCTGCTGATTGCATGCTGTTCCCTTTAATGTAAACCATAGTACCTCTTTTATTATTCAGATGATCTGAAGCCGTTTATTCGTGGATTCTGTGTAGTATAGTAAATCCTGGAATATTGTAAATTTCATCTAACGGAATCCATTTTTTTATGGAACAGATCAATTGTGATTCGGCGACAAAGCCTCATTGTGCGCGGAGTGTATCCAGTTCTATTTTGCAATGATCTCAGAGCTACTATGTATAAAACGGAATGTTGACTTTCTGGAATCGGGATACCTTTCACAGGAAGGCGCGGAAGTTGCTTTCTTTCAAACCGAAAATTTCTAAAAAGTCTTGTAGAAGGTTCTGAGTAATTTCGTTTCTTACGACGAGCTTCAAGATAAAAAAGATTGTGATTATTCTAAACAAAGCCTATTAGTAGCTCATCTAAAATTTTTAAAACGTCTGCACAACTTAGCTTGCAGTAATAATTTTATACTACCATAGTACAGTGAACGGATTGTGGCGGGTATAAAAGCTTAGTACTCGGCCAAATATATCCTCACCTACTTATTTATTTATTCACTCATCTGGTTTGAACCTAGTTACAATATAGGTTCAGTCGAATTAAGGCACTCTTAAGAAGCTTATGATTGCATTTCGGTATTGTGAATTGTCATAAAATTAGTGATTACGTGTGGTTTTTAACGCTCCTGTCATTTTGTATGAAACTTAGTATTCCAAAACGAAGATAAGAAAAAAATTCCATAGAATCAATATTTTGGTAAAAAAAGATTTTTAATTTTTGAAAATTAGGAAAATAAGGGTTTTTTACACGTTTTTACCAAATGGCACAATTTAAAGTTACATTATAAATATATTATATGTATATTAGTCCTCTTCCCCCAAATGTTTTGCCCACTTTTTTACCTTCCAATCAATAAATAAGGTATTAATAGAAAAATAAAATTTTTTATAGGCTTACATTTATTTCACACAAAATTGCACAAAAAAACATTGAATTTAGTACTTCTTCCATTTCTTATATGCTTTTCTTCCGATTTTAAAAAATGTTCTTTTTATTATACATACTGATGATTAGTGAGTGCTGAAGAATGCAATGCCAATTTGTGAGGTTTTTGAAGCCGCAAAATTTATAATTAGACTTTCGCATACCAAAAACTAGTAGAAGTTGGCACGAACAATTTAATATTTGTCTGATTGATCTTTCTCAGAATAAAGCTGTTATTATTATTATAACTATTATTACTATGGGCTTTATTGAAGACTCTATTGTGTGTAATTGAATGAGCACCATGTAGCAAAATTTTTTAAATGAAATTAAAGAAAACGGTTTCCGAATTCAAAAGAGGAAAACTTGTACGTAGCTTAGACACGTCAAGATATGTATTGACTATACAACGAATAAAAATACTTCAAGTAGAGGTACACCTGCCAGTAAAATGGAAGAACTTAAAAAGTTCTCAAAATGATCTATTGTGAATGTATAATATTAACCATTTCAATTCAGGCGCCTGTAGTTTAATAATAAATAATCTATGGTTAATTCGGTCGAAGGTCTTACGAAGATCATTGTGTTTGACATCCGCGTGGCAGCAATAAAAAGTATGACATATAAATTTTATGAAGTTTTTAACGGTTGATTTGCCTTCGTGAGATGAAGTTCATACGAAAAGACAGACTATTTAGCACTGCATGCACGAGATGAAGCGATTTTTATAGAATAAAGAATAAAAAAACTGCTTTTCAAGCACAACGGAAAAACGCGATAAGATGCGGATATACCTGCGTTTAGCGCACAAGAAAACGATAAAACTTGATAATGCTTTTCTAAGCAATATCGTACTTTCATTGAAGGCATATTGTGAATGCGTAGAAGCAAGCTTTGAGAACTTAACTAAAAACAAAGCGCGCACAAACTTAACGCTGAGTGATAAGGATCCTCTGAACGAAGGTTACTACGATTACGATACTTCAGGCACATGTGATTCGTTTGGATTATGCTTTCATATATTTATTATTCAGTAAACAACTGCACCAACAATGTCAAAAAAAAAAACGTCCGAACTTAAAAGTTTTATACGTAAAGCTCAGTTGATAAATGGTTTTGCAACTTATTTCTCCATTATAGATCAGTCTGAACGTTCTGCTCGCTCGTTGCTTCTGCATAAAGAACGGATAAAGTCTCTTTTTGAGTCTTTTAGAGCATCATATAATTCCTGGTTAGCAGTTTTCGATGAAACCAAGGCTGACGCTTTGCTTTCGGAAATTAACTCCCTGTACTTAACAATATATAAAGCTTGTCTCCGGAGCTCTTCTTGTCTGAAGACCTTGATAAATTCCAAAATAGAAGCGCACCCCATGCGAAAGTTGAGAGTCGGGTATTACCTAATATTCTTTTACCCCCAAGCGATACCGAAGTATTATATTTAAAGGAGAATATGCTGCTTGGCCAACATTTCGCGATATGTGCGCGGCTTTATATTCAAATAACTCTTCTTTAAGTTAATGATACGATATCTAATATGGCTTTGTTGAAAATAAATACGGAAAGCTGGGAAATACTATCCATATATATATATGTTCCATATATGTTCCATCTGGTCCAAGGACCACATATCAGCAGTTGCATCTGCCACAGAAAATTAATAATAAAACTTTCGCATTGTATCAAAATCTTACCACTACTATCTCTTTGAATCAGCACCCTTTAATATAGTTCCAAATCTCACTCAACTAGGTGACAATACACAGGCATCAAAATCTCAATCGCTCGCCAAAGGTTTAATACTCATTTTGAATCCAACGCATATTTAATATTCTCAGGCATCGTACACGTCGATATCTGCGTTGGTGATGCAAAATATCCCGCTAGGGCTCCGATTGGTTCTGGTTCTGAAGACAGTTTCATCCCGAGTCGCTTCAAAAAAAGACTAGCTTTCCCAACAAAATAGCTAAAAATCCAAATTACTGGCCTCCATGACACTATCAGCAACCCCGAGCCGTATGTGGACCATGAAAATAGGTTCGCACATAACACACCAATTTCAAGTTCAGAGCGATTTAGTTGTAATTAACCGATTAACCAGAGCACCTCTACCTAGCACCTCTATGGGAAATAACGTTTAGATCGAACTTTTATTACGCGGTGATACTAAACTTAAAGTTACCTTGGAAGGAATTAGAAAAGGTCCTCAGCGAACATTTCTCACCCAAAATACTGTCTTCGGACAGATTATTAGGGGAAAAATAGACAATTCACCACCTCTATATTCAATAGCACCATATTTTAATACGATTTACATTAGTCAGCAATTACAAAAATTTTGGGAATTAGAAGAAGTACCCACGGCCTTCCGCTAAAGATAAACATTGCGAAGAACTGTTTGTTCGGCTTTGAATGGCTATCTTACCCATTTTGCAACGATACCCTACACATAAACCCCTCGGTCAGTTCCGTCAAAGCATCTTGTCGCTATTTCTGCTTAATGAAACTCGTCTTTTAAAGCGCCCAAACATCAAAACGATGTTTGATGATACTCCCAAAGGATATGAAATATTCAATCATATGAAAATAATCCACCCTCTGACGTTATTGTTAGCGATGATACTAATTATTATTTACCCCATCACACCGTGTGTAAACCTGATAGCGTAATCACTATATTACGAGCGGTATTTAATGCATCCAACCCAACTTCCAATGAAAACGACCTCAATGGTGTTCTTTATCCTAGCCCGAATCTACAAGCGGATTTAACGATTTTGATATTAAGATAGCATGTGCTTCGTTGTGCATATAACGCAGATATTGAAAAAATATACCGGAAAATTCTTATTCACATTTCACAAACAATTTATTATGTGCAAAAACCAAAACTGCTCCGATTAAGTTTACATCACTACCTTGCAGAAAATTTTGCGGAGCAGGACTCTTGGTTAACATGATTCAATCAATAAGAGCATAATTAGACCTCCCAGAATGTGCCCTAAAACTATGGACAGATTCCTCCAGCGTGGCGCCAGAAACCCCCTTGCCATTGGACTGTATTCGTAGCACTCATCAGTCGTAGAGAGACTAGGCAGCGAAAATTGGAAGCATGTTGATCATCCGATAATCCCACTGACTTTAAGAGAAAAATCGTACATTTTTCGCTTGTGCAATACATCTTATTACAAGATTAATGAAATGACTTTAAATTGTAAGTATTAGTATTCTGGAACTGCAATTTGTAAGAACAAGACTTATTACGCTTTGCCAACATACTCATTTTCCTGAATATGATGCTCTTATGGAAAGGCTATCTATCAAAAAGGAAAATAGTTTATTTGTTCTTAACCGCTTTCCCAATTCAAAAGGTATTATGTGCATTAACAGTCGACTTACCCCCAGGGTTTGACTTATCCCAGGGTTTGACTTACAATGAACACTTTGCCCAACTCCTTCCATATAGTACCTATCTTACACGTCTACTTCTTCATAATGTTCATACTTGCACAATGCATGGTGACGTGTCTTTAATGAGGCGAATAGTCGGATCTGAGTTCTCGATTCCTCGTTTAAAGAATCTTGTAAAGTTAGCAAATCGACAATGAAAAATTTTATGGCTTCGTTACCTTCTGAACATACACACACAATATGTAAAACCCCAAATTATGGCGTTTAGGTCGCGTACCAAAGGTATATCGCGGTTGCGATAACACTATTTGCGTTGCTGGTATAAAAAGACCCAACGACATTCTCACCAGGCCTATCAACAAATTAGTTTTATTACCTATGTCTAATGAAAATTGATATTAACTTTTCTCCAATTGTAACAAAACTTCGTGATCATATTCCTCTCATGACAGTGATATCCAAGGTACGGCGCTTAAATAAGGAACGATTTAATCCTCCCCGAGTCGAGACTAGCGTTTCGGATACAGTCACTGTAATATATACTACCACACCTTTTTAGATATCGAGGATTAAAATTGTGGGCGTTAGCAACAGTACCTATCTGATAATCAACAAGATAAGCATACAATTCATAAGCAACGACGTCAATTGCGCGAAATGGCGAGGATACCGAAACCCGCGGACCGAAATTATATTATTATTTACCAGAATTGATTACGACTCCTTCTTACTTAAATTAATATATTTTGAATTTAGTTAGTTCACAACATTTTCATTAATATTATCTTAGTAATACTGTTTTTTGCTGGAAATATCTTTATTCACACTATTTCATCAATATTATTCTTATTAATATTATCTTCATTAATATTACTTTTATTATTCTATCATCCTATATATGGTTATATCAAATTTATGAAAGGCAAATCGTGGCTATTTTATTACAGTCCTAAACTCCCCTCAATCAATTTCTTCTGATTCGAGATATTAATTGACAAAGTGTTTTCTGTAAATTAATAATCCATTTAACTAAGCAAATTTTCATCATAGCAAAGCGATTGGTCCAATTACGGAAACTGGGTAAGCCTACCCTGCGTCGCGTTTGAAATGTTGTTGGATGGTTTTGGGTATCAGAATATTGATTGTAACGTGTTGATTTTTTCTATATTTCAAGAACGAAGTTTGCTATATTTAATTTTTTAATAGTATGCTTATGTCTGGAACGATTAAGCTTATTATTTTTCATTTAAGCAAAACTGCATCTGCATCGATTTTGTCTTAACGCTTCTGTAGGGTGTTTAAGAAAATAGCTCCAAAACATCCCACAAAAAAACAGAAGCCTACGTGCAACAATGAGAGACAAACAGGTCTATATGATGTTGGGGTAGGATTGATTGTAATTGGTTGAGTAGAATTGGTGCTCTTTATACGCTGATTTAATGATTCTTACTTACAATTACCATTGGGGATATCACGCCAGCATGTCTATTGGAATTATTGTTCTTTTCAGAGCATTCAACTCCATAGATTTGCCTGAAATTCTATCTTTTATCTTTTAAGAGTCTTCCTGCCTTCTTGTATTCAGATTTTAATCCTAAGATGCTGTCGACCTTAATAGCAAAAATAAGGTTTGCTAGACTTGGCTGAACATTTGACTTAATAATTTTGATCAACTCTTCCACGGGTATTTTATTCTTCATTCTAAGTGTCAGGTCATGAGTGCCCACGTAATACTCTTCAGAAGATTTTTTGCACTCTATGATTTCTTTGATTAATTCATAGTCAGAGTCGACTGTTTCATATTATTCCAATAGCTCTTTATTGAGTGCGAAATAGTGAAAAGTTGAATCAACTTCATGGTTTCCTAGCGTCTACTAGTACCGTTTGTTCGCATTGACAGTTAGGTAGCAATAGCACCCAGCGAACGATTTTTAAAATTTTATCTGCTGTTTTCTGAAACTTTCGATGGTAATGCTTTTAGTACACCCATCCAATTTAATATGCCAACGAATTAAGTCGACGTTCTGCCTATGACCACATTCATCACATTTGACAGTAAATTCAGGTTGCTGTTCTCGTGAATTTGATCCGTAATTTTCATTTCTCTGTTCTACTACATTATGTTGATTATCGCGGTTAGGTGATGACATTACCACTGGTACGTCTGTGGTACTACTAGACATATTTTAATTTTTCATCTGTTGTAACCTATCTTCAAAATTTTGGATTTTGTCTTTCATTTTGCCTACCTCAGCAATGACACTTAAGACCAGTTTGTTTTGCTGTTTTAAGGCTTCTACAATTTGCTTTAATGGATCCGTTATAACTGTCTCCCGACTCGGCTGTTCTCTGCTAGTGTTATTTGCTGCGATATTGTCTTCCACAAATTTATCTGTGTTAATGATGGTGGTAATGATTTTTATTCGCGAGCTAACCTGCGAGAATGATTTTCCTCTGTCATGATTGTAAATCTAACATAACACTAGTTGTTTAGAGTAAGCAACAATTTTTTTCAAATTCTAAATTACTAAACATCGCGAATAAACCCAAAAAAGAGATGTTATCGTTGTAATCAACTCAATTAAATCTTATTACTAAACCAATTCTGTAGGTGTTCTAGCTATAACTTACTACGACACTCTGGCATAACTGAGTCAAAGTTTGGAACCCCAAGATTTAAAAGTGAACTAACTTTACTGAATGTAGGAAGCAACCCGAGAATAGGACGTTCCATGTCAAACACGCAAAAGAAAGGTTATACCATAGATTGTTATAAAGAAAAAAATTGTTAATAAATTTCAACAAGGACTGTGCAACGAACAAATTTAGTTGTTGGTTGCCAATCAATTAACGTAAAACAGTTGTTTATATAAAACACAGTAACTTAAAATTCAAGACCAATGATAAGGTGATTTGCCTATTATCTCAAATTTAATAAACGATTGTGTACGTAAATCAAAATTCATCTTATGTAACATATATATACATATAAGTATATGCGCACATATATATTATGTAAACTTAAATTCTTATTGAAGAAAACTACTTTCTAAGGAGGAATTATATATATTCAAACTAACTGTGCTCAACAATTAAATTAAGAAGCAAAAAAAAAGGAAATAATCCTCATTCAGGAAACGAAATGCTAATTTAATGATTGTGTCCACTGTATGTATGTCAGTTGGCAATCACTAAAGTAACATACAAAAGGTATCCCTGTATATACATACACAAACGTAGGCGCAATGATAGAGTGTAAAAAATCTAGAAAGAGAAAGGGAAAGGGAAAGGGAGCGAACGAATTCCCTCAGTAGCATTAGCATTAAATCAAAAAGAAAAAAATATTTCCAAAAAAGACTAATACAATTAATAAAAACTTAAGTGTATCGATATTCAATTAATATTTTTAAGTCTAGTATAAAATGGCGCTTATTACAAAATTATTATTGAAAGATATTCACACCATATACCCAAGAAAAGAATTTTTATATATAATAACTTATCAAAGTTTGGTGCCAATTTTTTTTTAAATTATAAATTTTTAAATTATTGAGAGATATTCTTTTAAAAAGACAAACATTTTGACATTATAATCGTTGTATTTATAAATAAATATATGAAATTTTTGTAGTGGTTTCGTGAAGACGAGCACAGGTGTGTGTTTGAAATAGCTATAAATATGTCCCCCTCCCATGTATGAATTTACATTAAAAAAGAAATGTTCGTTTTCAAATGATCAGCTTGTATGTACAATCTTAATTGCGTACCATGAGAAAATCATATAGCACATATATCTCATACACGAAACTTATTAGTGAATTATCCACTTTGTTGTTGTCTGACTAATTTGTATCGCCACTCCCGATGAGAGAATCTTGGGCACTTTATTTATTGCCAGGAAAAACCCAACAATAGGTACCTTAGTCGGACCTCACATTTTAACCAGACGTTTGTCATTGATCACTCTCACGTGTGGCAATATTTGTTACGCATACAACCTTGTAGTAGATGAGATCGCTAATCTCACTCATTGAGAAATGAATCACTAACACGAAAATGGAAGGGGAAGTTTAAACAATTCTAGGGAGAAAAATTTCAAGCAAAAATTCCTTAACTCTTGTGCAGTTTTCGAGTGGTTAATAATTAAACAGGAACTTCAAAGAAAAAAAAGATAAAGTCAAGAAATTTTCAGAGTGTTTGGACTGTTATGAGTTACAATTGAAAAGGCATTTTCTTGTTTTCTATTGTGCAACTTAATTACAGTCGTGATTCATTATAATGAATAATAAACTCGCGAGTGATTATTGTGATTAACATTAATTGTGATCACAAAACGAATGTACAGCAATGTCGAATCAGAGTTATTTTTTTAAGAGAAAGAAATTGATGCAAAGTATTAAAAATTTGCTTTTTTGCTAATAACACTTTTCCTTAAAAACACAAAGCAATTGAAGAAATTTTGATATTAATTTTCATTGCTCTAATTGTCAATTGTACACTGTACACAAAAAAAGTACAGGACGCCATATTGAGAGCACAAAACCGGCATGTCAGGTTGTTTCTTGTATTTATTCTAAGCATACAGTATGCATATATATAATTTGTTTAGCACATACATAATCATATACATATACTTACAATTTATTTAATCCCTTTTTCCTTTAGTTTATATCCACACATAAATATAGTTTTTTTATTTTTCATTAAGAGTGATATGAATTGAAAGGAAAAGAAAAAAATATAAAAATGTGCTACAGAGAGGAAGGTAAATTAGAGGGGTCATCGGACCCAACTTCGTGACCTCCCATTACAAATCAAAGGCCAAAGTGGACCATAGAAAGGGTAAGGTATAGAATGGCCCAGGGCTTATGATCTGCTCGTTCAGTAAGCAGATTTCGTCCGTCCATTTATTCTTATAAGGGTAAAACAAGTGTATTTCTTTTAAATGCAATCGGCCGTGGAACAAATATATATATATATATATATATATGTATACCAATACCAATATATATATATATATACCAATATATTAGGGGGACCCATAACTAATCAATTATTTTGCATTCATAGACAAAACGTTTTTTTGAAATGACATTTTTATTTTTAATCATTTATGTAATCACCGTCGTTTGCGATGACCTGTTGCCATCGTTCCTGCAAAAGTTCAACCTCCCTCTTGAAAAAGGGGGGCGGGCGTGACTTAAAATATAATTCAAGGTGCGTTTAGACATCGGATAAGAAATTAAAATTTTTATTTCGTAACGAATGCTCCGGTAACCTCAACAGATGGTAGTCCGACGGTGCTAGGTCTGGAGAGTATGGAGGGTGCGGTAGAAGTTCCCAGCCTAACTGCTTCATTTTCTCTTGAGTAATCTTCGCTGCACGGCCTTTATTTATTGGCCTAAGACAATAGGTGTGGAATCCATTTACCTTGTCTACGTATTTTGCCAATTTCTTTTAAATGCCTTTGTACGGTGGACCAGGTAAACCCAAGGCTTCTTGACAGTTGCTGTACCTTGGATCGGACTCCACTTGAGATTTTAAGGTGTCGTTATAATTGAAATAAAATAATTGATTACGTATGGGCAACCCTAATATATATATACATATAAATATATACATATATGTATGATATACATGATATATATACGTGACCTAGTGAGTTTAATAAAAGTACGTAATCGCAATCATCAAAAATTATAATTGAAAATGACTAAAGCAAAATAAAATCCAAGAAATTGTACCATCATTTTGCTTGGTATTTTTTTTTTTGTGTACATGTCGCTACATTTTGGAAACAGTGTCCACGTATATGTTGTGAAATATATGTACATATATAGATTAGAGTTTTTCCTTTTTTTTTGTAAACCATGATCGAAGATGTATAAGAAAAAAAAAATTATTGACAAATTTTATAATTTCAAAAAAATTTTTTGCTTTCTACTTTTCGGTGAACGCCATTTGCACAGTTATGACAAGGGCAAGATTATTAATTTTTTGGACCAGTTGACATGTTACAAAGAAAAAGTGATAAGATAATAGAAGAATGTGATGTCAATGTTAATTTGTCGTATTACTTGCCCGTTTTATCTCATCGTCTATTTTCTGACCTTCATCTGTTCTATGTTCATTAGTCCATACATATGTGCGTTCAATTATTATCAAGTCACTACTATGCACCTATTCGGTGCTTTCCACCTCATACACCAATGTTCTACCTCAACAAAACCATGGCCCTGATTTGGTTAAAACCACATTATAAAAGCAAAAAGCACAAGTACGCATTCTTCTTTTTCTTTCATTATAGGTACATTTTTATTCCTCTTCAATTACTTATCATCACTTATCATCACTTACATTGGCGCAGTGTGTTCGCGCGAACGTCTTTGATATACATATGCATGTATGTACACATACACACACATATATATATACATATTATATATGTATATATATACATATTATATATGTCTATATACACATATTATATATGTCTATATACACATATTGTATATGTATATATATACATATATAATATATATATATATTACATATATATATTTTCTTTTTATCGTTTTGCTGTGTCATTATATATTTCTGTTTGTCAATGGTTTAGTGAGCGTGATAATAAAGAGAAAGAGTTTTGTTTAAAGCAAAACCATCCTTACAATATACCGACGGACTTTGGACCTTTCCTCTTTCTATAATTCCTCCCTTTTATTTTAATAATTACACTAAGAAATTGTAATTGGTTCGTACATAATTATTAAGCGTTTTTTGAACGCTTTTCCAATTTTTTCCAATAAAAATTAACAATAATTTACAAATTTGTGAATGAAGACATCCTTCTACTTTTAGTTTATAAAAATACATGGCGATAATCATACTCAAATTCGTCATATTAGGCTGTACTACAGCAGACCCATACCGTAAACTCGATGCAGGGAGTGCTTTGCCGGTTTCAAATCTGGTGACACTAGCCAGAAGAGGTCGACCGTTGGACTTAAACGACCAGGCACTTTTGGCAGCCGTGGAAGACGAAAGCTTGACTCGAATACTGGCCGAAAACTTCAATGTAGACCATTCCACCACCGTTCGTTGTCTCAAACAGCTCGAAAAGAGGTTGAAATAGACGGTGACTACGCTCCGGATTAACCATTAAAATTGAAAATGTTAATGTTGAATTTTTATGTGTCCTTTTCCATAACACCAATCAAAAACAACTGATAACATCGTTTAAAAATATCTGATAATTGTACACCCACTTATTGAAAAAAGAAAGCATTTTAGCAGTCCCCTGTTCTGATATTTCATGGTTTACTGCACTTTCGCAAAGAACAATGGTAAAAACAGACCGACAGCAACCCGCTACTTCTATATACGCGGTCGTTACAATTTATAATTTAAAATATATTGTTCTTGGTCCCAATGACTATGATTTACGACGCGCGCTTCATATTTCGGTATTTCGCGTATTGCCTGTATCATTGGCAATTATATTGCGCTATGATTTATTCGTATTTTGGTGTCCAATAAGTTTTAGTCCATTCGAATTATTAAATCGCATAATAACGATTTTGACAGAATTATAGCTATACATATTATATAGATCACCAACACAATTAATAACGTTTAAAATCTCGTCCACGTCATTTTTCTTTGCAGAATTCGGTTTTACAATTCATGTTTTTCGGTGATCACTGGTTGGGTGGGCAATCTAGGGTGATAGCTCCACCCTTGACTTCTATCGGTTTGGATCAGTTAAGAAAGAGTTGGTCGGCCCGTCCAAATCATTGGTCACTGGCATGGGGGCAGGGTATTTTTGCCTTCTCCTTGTCTTGACAGACCGACAAGCTATGTGGAGGACGAAAGCCGCGCTCCTTGTGATTAAACGCTTGCATATAAAGGGTGCAATGATTACTTTGCCATTAATTTATTACAATATCATGGTCATTTACAAAAGTCTTTAGCATTCTAAAGGCTAAATTTCTAAATTTATCTATATCTCTATATAGCCGTATTAGTGTTCGTATTTGCACTGCAGGACTGACCGAAAATGTTTAATAAAAAGATTTATTGTCTCCTAGCCTAAATATTCGACCATATAACTACTAAAAGAAACTGTGAACACCAATTATATTGTTACAAATTTCCATATCACTAGATGGTGGAAATTATTTTCAAGAGAGAAAATGCACTTCAGAATTCTTTTAACTCCAAGTTTCTTTATTTACAATCTTTAGGCTAGGATTAGTTACATTTTACTTTGCCAATACTCTCGACTTTTCAACTTTAGTATTCTTGTCCGACTCAAATGTTCTCGTACGAGTAAACTGCCGTCCACAAATAGTCTACTTATATACATTTTTAGAAGCATGTTACAATCCCCTAATTTCATAGCTTCTTTTTAATCCGTGAACCTGCTTTTCTGCTAATCGTTTTCCCCGGCCGGCAACTGTATGACGCACCGCGCGTGTGCACCTGGATTTTTCCCTGTCTGTTTTTCTGCTAATCTTTATCGTCGACCGGGAGCTGCATGACGCGCTGTGAATATGCACTAGGGAATTTATTTCTTGGGAAAAATCAATTAATTAGCATTAACTAGATTTGAGATTTTCGTAACAATATTAACGTATGTTTTCCGGTCATCAAAAACGTTCATTGATTGCTTATTAAAAAAAATTCTTTCTCTCGACATAGATATTATAGAGAAAATGGAAAGTCTTCTTTATTTTCCAGTCGCCTCGGCAGAAGTAATAAGTAAGCGAGTTATTCTCTGATAACTCCAGTTTTTCCAAAACTGCGCACATGTCGTGCCCGTCAAATCGCAACATCGCAACCATACCTCGCAGATTTGATACGTATAAGTAGGGTCATCTTCCGCACATATTATATATAAATAGGCACACACTATATCTCCCACCAATGACTCCATCAATCTTTGCGTCTACGTGGTACGCACGGTACTTTCAACATGAGGCGACTGAGTCCGTATAATTCCATATATTTTCATAATAAGGGGAAAAGTTCGCCTTCCGTATGGATATCAAGCCGCAGAAAGGTTTTTGAAAGATCGTAAACTTTTCACTTCCACCCATTTCTCTGAAAAGCACTTTTCTTGCGGAAACAGTTTATCAACCAACCAACCAGTGCTTATTTATTGTAATTTTATATTATATATATTTATCCTTTAGAACGACAACTATGGAGACAGCCTATTCATTTAAGTTTATTTTTTTTTCGATATGCCAGCAGTAAACCATGTCATTTCACGTCTCGGTTTCTCAAAGTTGAAGTAAGTTAGTTGCTATATACTGCGTTTATTACCTTTTATTTTACAAAAGTTTTTTTTTTTGTATCATCCACAATCATTAAGATCATTAATGTCATAAATTTGCGTTAACTGTTTTAATGTAGTGCGAAAACAGTTCTATTAAGAATGTGTGTCGCAAAGGTGTTTGAAACAAGTACAAAACTTGGCGAAGACGTCGTGATTGGGCTGTGTTTTACTAAGCTACAAGAATTTTATTTTCTCATTCTGACACTGAAAATTATTAAAATTTTAAAAAAATATTTCGAGTTTTTATTATTGTACCGGGTTTTACAGCGTTGGTCAGACAGTTTCAGCATAACTGTCTTGATTAATATTATAGTTTAAGGGACAAACAGTAACGATTAAGCATGATTAATTCTGCAAAACTAAATAAGCTCCATTTAAAAGGCATCAGTCAACACAGTAATTTGAGGGATTTTCTTTTCGTTTTCGTTAGTTATTCGCTAGAACAAACGTAACCAAAACGGTTCCGGTAATACTTACAATAACAAACGACTTGCGCAAGCCTCACGAAATTTCAGGAACAACTCGATAGCCACCTCTACTCATTCAAGAGCTAGCAACACAAGTTCTACGAATCGCGTTCCTATGCCCTTTTCTTTGTACGAATAGACACTCAGGGTATCTCCCTGTACGTGTGAATAAGGTGCTTATCAAGAAGGGTGATAGGAAAAGTGCGGTTAAGGAAGGGAGCAGTGTTGGTGAACATTTGACTTGAAAATGAAAATATCAGACACGGCAGGAAAGAACACAGCTGGTAAGCTATTCCAAATTCAGGACGAGTTGGTCAGAACCTTGAGAAAGACCTGTAGTTCTGTTGAAGGATTGAATTGGTGGATTTCTTTTATCTCTGTAGAACACGTGCCCTGAATGCACCTGTTCATAAGCCAAACGCAGCCCATATTACCCCGATTCAGAAGGTTATCAAGACAAGGATATGGACGCACTTTTGCCGTCCATGATCACCTGAGCCTTTCATTGTATGCGTTCGAGGCGATCGAGGCAAGGTTTGGAAACTAATCTTTTCTCAACACTTCGGACACATGTTCTGTCAAACGAACATCCTTTTGTATTCTCATAGCCAGAAAATGAACGGTTAACGATTATTCTCTATTGACACAGTCCAATGAGAGGGGTTGTTCGTCACTTCTCCTGTGGGTTAGCAGGAGCAAAGTGATGAATTTCTCGTTTCCACTTTTCGGTGAAGTAAGACATTAGGTCAGCAGCAGGCCGATTTTTGCGAAAACTGTATTATGTCACTATGTATGTCACTAGTTAAGTCGTGAGATTGTAGATATCTCGTTAGACGGTAGTTGAGCTTGGTTTCTATGGTTTTGATCTGCAATTGGACGATAGTTTAGCTGATTTGTGTGGACGTCTTTCTTAGGCGTCGTTATTGAGAAGAATCGGAATCGATGCGGTAGATTGCTTTTCAAGGACAGAAAGCTCTTGCTACATTTTGGAGCCGCAGGAACTTTGGTACATAAGCTGCTCGTGCACAGCTTTTTTTATGAAGTTTCGGGGCCGACACAGATACGTGCCAAGAAATGGCATATGAAAAGTATGCAGAAATCGTACAGTGGTCCAAGTTACCGAGAGGTGCAGGGATCTTAACTCCATATTTATGTGGATGCGAAGTAAGAAAAAGATCTGGTGTATATTGTAGCAACTCATCAATGCTTGGAATACGGGATGGTTCATTTTTAAGTTGCATTAAGCATTTCTCAAGTGCTATAATCTTTGCGTCGTTGCCCTCCGGAGATATGTGGCCGAATGGCGCAATCAGTTTTTATTGCCGAGATTGAAATCGCCAGCAACAATCGGTTTCGCTGTCGCAGTAATCTTACGGAATGAAAGATATTGAGTTGGGTGTCAAAGCTGTTACCGCTGGACCGCTGTGTGTGTCCGGGTAGTGAAGTATATCCACAGCGAGGTAAATTCGTGATCCTGGGTCTAATATTGTTGCTGGCATTGGACTGCGACATGGCTGCGAATGTATACCACACGCCCTCTGTGTGATACGGAATTTTTGATGATTGGCTACTCAGGTAAATGGAAATCATGTACATCGCTGTTTTTACTCACCTGGGTTTCAAAACGAGCTAGTATATTTGGAGAATATTTCCGTATGAGTATGCATTTTGCATGAGATGAGCATTTTGCAGTGATTTTAAATTTATTTAACAAAATACAACAAAATACAGCAAACACTAGTAAAAACACGTCCAACATATTGGACGTATCACGAAACACACGTTTCTATTCTAAGTTTTGATGAAACCAATGTTATTAACGGTAATAATACCAACAGTGATAATAAAGTAGGAACATCTCCAAAGACGCAACAAATGGTAATTTCCTGCGTAGGTGACACAAAATGGATAATAAAGGATTTTTCAATTGTTCTTACCGCTCATGAAAAACAGTGAAATTAAAATTTTGACGAAACGTGTGGATTCGTATGAGAAGTTAGTAAGACATTCTAGTGATAAAAAAGTTCAATTTCACATATACTAAATAAAGCGGGAGAGAACAGGAAGCGTCGAATTAAAAAACCAACATCATTCCACTCTAATCGTTCGTACTAAACTATCTGCACTAAGTGCGCATGGTAAAAAGATTAATGACGTGAAATACTTTAACCTTGCTGTCGTTAACTTTGAACATCCTTCAAAAACCAGAGACATCCCTCAGCGTCATCGATGTGGAGATTTTGGACACACAAAAACTTGTTGAACAAAGCAACCCAAATGAAATCCCGCAATAAAATTGGTAACACCGCTCCAAAGCTAGTTATAAAGATTGCCCCACGTACCAAACGATTCTTAAAACAAACTTTAGAACTCCACTCCATGCAGATTAACGCAGCATAAACATTATAATAATTGTTCCTTCTAACAAGACAAATTTCCATCGCTGAATAGACAACACCCGGCTACACATAATACTGGCATGACTAATGGCACTAGTAGCCTCCCTAACTATCAACATGCCGAAATATTGAAAAATCCTAATCCTTTTTCAAAAAAATTTCTTGGCAAACAATCTGTTGACGCCCTCAGTCTCTGATATTTCAATATGGGCAGTTTAATTTCATCCCCGGTTTTCCTGACAATGTAATGATTACAATAATTTCTGCAGGCAATTGGGTGCAAAATTTGTTCCTGGAGGCGACTTTGATGCTAAATATCAATGGCTTTGTACATTTATAAATCCAAGAGTAAAAAAAATGTATGTATCCATTCTTAATAACAACTATTCTGTCTTGTCCACTGGGTGACCCACACCTTGGCCGTCTGATCCAAAGAAAATTCCTGACTTGCTACATTTCGCGTGCGTTCTGATATTCTGTCTAATTTACTTCAGGTTTATGAACACGATAACCTCTTTACATTACTCTGCATTAATAATCAACGTCAAGACGACACTTCACAGTCTCTCAGTTAAATATAATGTCATCAATCGTAAAACTGATATTGAAAATTTTAGTGATTGTGTCTATAACAATTTATGGCTTAATCAAAGTTTGCAATGCTCTTCCTAAACTGATGAAGCAGTAGAAGACTTTAAAAATTTTATTAACCAAGCTGGTTTTATACCTACTCCCAGTAATTTTGATAAGCCTAGATATATTGCAAAACTTATATTAGTCTTGAAATAAAGCAAATGATCAGATAAAAGAAATTTTAATATGTAGCTGCGAAGAGCTTGCGAGTACATCTAGCTGAGATAAGAAATGAGCAAATTAACATTGTTTAGTCATCATGAACTTAGGTATGTTTGATGAGCATAAGTTATGGGGAGTTACCATATATATAGGGACCGATCAAGCGAACTGTTCCTTTAAGATTTCTTATGTTTTCTTTCCAATATATATATATATAAAGTAGAAGAAGGAGTGCTGCAAGGAATTGTTGTAAGTGCAACAATCTTTATGTTCTGACTTCAGATTTTTCGATCGCTGACGATATGTTAACTGCAGTATATGCAGATGTCTTATTTTCATCTAGTGGCCCCATGAATGTTTCCTACGAAATGCAGATTCATCTACACGAAAATGTCGCTTTGGGTGAACGAATGGAATATTAAAATAAACGCAGAAAAATCTAGGCATATCATTTTCACGTTAAACAAGGGTTCTTGTTGTTCGCTAGTTTAGAACGGCGGTAGTATCCCTCTCGAAAACGTTGTAAAATGTCTTGGGTTACATACTGACCAAAGGCTAACATGAAAAACTCATATAAAAGCTGAACGCTAGTAGCTACACTAAAAAGCCAACTAATTCGCTCAGGATTTGAACTTAAGCAATCTAAGACTTTTCGTCTCATCGTTAAATCCCCGTGGTTCGTTAGTATCCAAACTTTTCATAACGATATAAGTTTTCCATTCTTTAAAAATTGAATTCAATACAGTTACATGAAAAATATTTGTTTTTTATACCATGCAGTGAATTTGGTGATAAATTGATGGCCTTTTGCATATTTACGGGCAATAACATACAACCATTGCATTATGCAAAGAGACTCAAAGTTTGTTTTTATTAGCTTAAATTTACATTAATAATATCCGTTGCATTAACAATTCATTAACAATAACGGGACCAACACAGTTATTCCGCATTCTCCCTCCTATGGGACAATATCTATTTTTATGATTACTTTATGAAAAGTAGCTTAATTCACATTTTCATGAGATTATTATCATTTCTATTCGCCTAATCGAATAAGAAAAGGAGAATACATCATAATAATCAGTGATGCTAACACTAGAAGTACTAACAATTGTTATATACCTATTTCTACCGGTCAAAATGAGTTTTAAAGAAAATCTTATATTTTTCATTCTTGTATTGCAAGTACATTATATATACATCTATTTACAAAAAGTTGTTATATTATTTTTGTTTGTTTTTAGGTGTAGTTATTATTTGGAACAACAAAATTTTTAAGTTTTCAATGTACATTTAACACAAACATGTTTTCTACAATCGGCATATCTATTCAGAGTTTTATTTCCATCACAAAAGCCTATTTGCTTAATTTTTTGCATATTAGAACTCTTAGTGCTCTTCAAGAGATCGCTCAAGTTTTCCAGTTCAGATGGATCTTTATATTCTGTGGAAAGTTCTTGTGCTACTTGAAACAAATAGTCTTTTCTTGATATATTTTCTCCAGTGCTTTCGTTGTATAAAACCCTTGCATTTATTGCCACTAAATCGCGAATGTTAAAAAATACCTGAAGAGGCTATCTTCGAGATCTCCCTTTCACATTATATTTTCTGGCCATTCGATCCGTTACGTCTACCCCTAATTTCAATTTATTATAAAATGATGGTTTCAAGCAGTTATTTTTTTTCTGCAATGTTGACTGAATTATCTTTCATACTCAGTAGAAGTACTTTGTTAATTGGCAGTGCAATTATCTGTTTTATAAATCTCGAATGAAAATGGAGGTAAATTATTTTTTTTTTGTTCATCCACTTCCGATTTCCCCATCGTTTTCAGTCAGTGATATGCTGGTAAAAATCAAAAGTTTATCCCAAACTTATCGGGGTTGTTGAACATGCACTGCGTGAATCGGTATCTCGCTTTGGTTGGGAATAATTGTTCGTCGATTGTAACGTTTTGCCCTGGCACGTAACAATTCTGGCTATTTTCAATGAATGAATTTCAAACATTTGAGATCAACGTAACTTTATCCGTTTGCAATCGTGCACTCCGTTTATTTTTTCTATCAAAGCGGATCAATTGTAAAATATTCTACACCTAGTTTTTCCAAAAACCACCGGCCCCCCTTTTCAGACCATAAATAAGACATCTTGTAATTCTTGGCTTCATACGCACCAAGTGCGTATAAAAGAGCACTGAAGGCTTCTAGTTTTGTGCATGTTCTAATATGATCTAAATTTCGACGGTTAATTACCAATAAAAAAGCACTACTTACAGTACCGTTCGTTATGTTTCATTTTGCATATCCTGTAGGTCGAAATGCTCCGTTAGGAATGGTATTTATAAGTGTCCTCGGTGGAGCACGTCCAACTTTTATTTTAGTCCAGATAGTTCCATCAGCAGCAATTGCACCTTGCGGACGGTCACTCTCCGAAAATGACGACCATCTCAAAATTCTTCTTGGTCTACGTATTTTCTAACCCTCTCTTCTTCACTATTGGTGTCTAAGAAATCGCATACTTCTTCTTTTTCTGATTGATCTTCTGAAATATCTGCTGGTCTATTTTCGGGCGGATTGACGTAGTTCCTAATCTAGTTTTCATAACGGACATTTTAACCAGTCGGTATATATAGGTATATCACATATATATATCAGAAAAATGGAAGTGGGAGATCAAAATAATTTATAACATTATTAAATACAGAAATTTACAAAAAGTCATAATATTATCATAAAATATTAAAGGAAATTTTAAGAGAAAATTTTGTGAACAATTGATACAACCGGTTATTTTCAACGGTCAGGATTTCTAGTATTAAAGGAATTAAATAATTCATAGTGAAAGCGGTAGAACTGTAAGTTAATCCACATATAGTAACTCAACACTCGGTGGGGGTATTGAAGTTGATTTTGTTAAGTAAAAGTGACAAAAAGGTTATACCATTGAATTTAAGCCCAAAGACAAACCCAAACCCGCTTGCAAATATTTGGAAGATTAATCCATTTCCGACGGTTAACATACGCAGATAGAATGCAACATGGATTTTATTCCGTTGTGGTATGCACCTGTCACCAAATTCACAAAATAATCGTTACATAAAATCCAGAATACTTCTAGTTCTATTTACAATTAAACGTGTATGAAGATGGAAACGCCGCTTGGAGTCAAAACATCACATTTACTTGGATTAAGAGACATGAGATTTACTCTACTCCGAGTATATTTAGAAGTTTAACTTTCATACAAGAAAAATACAAATCAATAATTTAATTTCGCAAACCAAATGGTCCCTTCATATTGGTCTTATCACTTATAATCAGTTCAAAAGCAGTTCTTGCTGTTTGCACTTAGCAATTTCAGTTGGAAACCGCTTGTGTCTTTGCCTCCTTTTTGAAATAGGTAGCTTCAGTTATCCTTACTGTCACTTGAGCAACGTAGATTTATTCTTGGTGTCTCCTTCTTAATTAAGTTAATTGATGGTACTATCGATTTGTCCACATTGCCTGGTGAGATAAGCTTCAATATTTCTAACCGCTTCTCTAGGCACTTCATGTTCATTAAGCTGTGTCAATGAAAAGACACGTGAGCTGTTTAGCCCGTTTAGAGTTGTTTGCAGAGCCCTAAATGATGTTTACCACTTAATGTCAATATCGGATTCTATAAAGTCTATCAAAATAATTTTGATTAACCCGCGCCATTTGCCTAAGTCGTATTTAAACTAACTTTTAACTTTAATATATCATTATAATTGGAAAATTAATTGGTGGTTGCGAAGCTTTTGCATGTTTGCAATGGCTTAGGGGCTCACTTGCAATTTGTTTCTGTACAAGTTGTGGGCATGCCTCTGTGCTAGTTGTGCACATTCTTTTTTTTTTTTTTTTCTTATTTATTTATACATGAATTATTATTTAATAATTATTATTTCTCATTATATACCTTATGCTAGTTTTAAATATTAATTAGTCTAAGATTTAGAGTCAATTGAATTCGACTGTTAATTTTTTTTAGTTGGGTTTCATGTGCAAGTAAAATAAAATAAATAAAATGAAATTAATAAGATCCAGGAGAGAATGTTGAGAGGTAAAAATAACATCCTTTCCTTGCCACCACGAGAGTATGTTTCTATATGGGTTCCGTAAAATATAATAGTATTCCTTATACAATAAAATTTTTTTTTTTAGGTTCGCCAAAGGTATTCGAATAGGCAAGAAAGCTTCTGAAGTGCACAAATCGATTGCTGCTGTCTCCACTTTGCAATTGTGCGTCACTTTACTGCCTTTAGAATAATAGGTAATGGAAAAAGGAACTGTTATGGTCCTCAGAAAGTTGCAAGGTTTATAAACGCATACATGTCTTACAACACATTTGTGCGAAGTTTAAGGTCCCCCATATAACATTGGCCGATATAACACAAAATAATCCGCAGGAAATTGATTTTCAAGATTTTAACAAAAACTTTAAATAAGTAATACGTTATGTTGGCCTATGGTTCCATGTTGCATATTCACCATCATTAATTTACTACACTAAAATGATATTACAAGTTATTATTGGTAGATTAGTATTAAGGAGTTTTCGAAGTTTTAACCGCATTACTAACAGGTTTTATCTAAAACAATCATATTCGTTTATCCTATTTCGTATTTCCATATAGCAACATTTTTTAAGAACACTATAATGAGCATTAATTAAATTTTCCTCTATTTATCTATTACGTCCACCATTATTAATTTAGAATTAACACAGCTACTTATCGTACTCTACTCTTCAAGCCCTTTTATTTGTCACCTAACTGATTGTACTGTTCAGAAAAAATAATTCCGTCACGTTGTGGGGTCGACAATATATAATTTATAATTAACATATTTTTAAACAGCCAACGTATCTTTGTGTGAAAAATGGACAAATTAATTTTCAACGTTTTAGAGAATTTTTCTAATAAAGATATATTTTGTGGCCCGCTCATTAAACACCTTGCTTGATAAATATATTAATATGACGGCAAAATAAAATTTCTGTAGTTTCTGTCAATATCTACTTTTTAAGCATTTAGTGTTCATACCCTACACCACTTGTTTTGCGTTGGTGTAATGTTCTCACAAGATGAGAGTTTGCGAGGTGATTATGAAAGGAAAGCGATTATTGGCTATGATATACAGCCCCTGTTTGAGTTTTACTAGTCAGGTGAGGGAATCGGAGGATTACATTGATATATAATATTAATAAACTAGAAAATTATTTGGAATAAGAAGATAAAAAAATGCAAGAAGTCGATTCACTTCCGTAGTCCACGGCAAAATACCAGCACTCGAACCTGATCGCAAATTATATTTATTGTAAAATTCGCGGGATCAGAGTGCCATTAACAAAAAATGGCGTAAAGAATTATGCTAAGTATGTACTTATTATTAAAATAACTTATAATTTCGAGCAGAACATTCTTCATAAATCGTTAAGAATGATACAAAGCGTTACATATGAAGAAACTCTTTAAAACTCTTAAATTTTTTATATCATATCGAACATAGTTTCTGAAATTGACAATAAACAAAATCAAATTAATCAACTAATTGAATTGTAGAGAGAGGAGCTTAAATTGGTATTTTCACTTGATTATATTTTATAAATTTAGCCTTAATTTAAGTCAACACTGATTTCACGACATAAACTAGTAAACCTATTTTTATACCCACCACTGTAAGATGGGGTATACTCATTTTGTTTTTGTTTATAATGTATGTAACACCCAAAATAAAGTTTCAGAGACCTTATGAAGTATATATATTCCTGATCAGCGTCAAATTCTGAGTTGATTTAGCCATGTCTGTCCGTCTGACCGTCTATGTGTCTGCGTGGTGTGTGTTGTTGACATTCTGCTGATCGCAAAAATTAAGGCAGCGACTTCAAATTTGGTAGAAACATGGCACAGCATTTCTGCACGCAGAAAATGTGTCAAATTGGGCGGAACAGAAGCGCGCAGTGGAGCCTAAACTGAACGCAACTCCGTTTTTTTTAATGAAAATTTTTGGATTTTTGCTCGTTATTCAGAAATTATTAAACTTACAAGGTTGAAATTTTCCACATTTATTTTACAAAACACTCTAGTCTTTGCGTGTAGAAATAAAAAACATCGGCCATGCCCACACAAAATTATATATAATTTTTTTTTTTTTTTTTTGAAGCTTTATGCTTATTTATCATAAGGCAAACAAAAGTGAATGTTTAAAACTATATTGTACACTCCTTAAATGAAGATATATTATCTGCCTAAAAATGGGTTCATTTTAAAATGAATACGATAGAAACCGCGATTAATTTTTGCTTAAAAATACCAACGATGTTAGTATCAAAATAAAAGAACTTCGAAAGTAGAATGCGAAAAGCATAGCGGTGGTTATGCGAGATTCGGCTCCCGCCGAATATAACTTTCTTCCTTGTTATAAATCGAAAACTTAAAAATCGTGCTGTCAACAAAATATTTCTGATTATTTATTTATTTGCTTACACAAAAAACTCAGTTAAAATAAATTAATAGCCGATTTCAATTGCCTCTTAGCAGTAAATCTTATACTAATTAATATTAAAAATTAATACAAAGTATATATAAGGAGAACTAAAAAAAAAAACAAAAATAAAAAAACTAATAATGCGTAATGTATAAATAAAGAAGATAGAAATAAAACGAAAAAACGAATGCGCACAACTAGCACAGAGGCACACACAAGTGAACCCCTAAGCCATTGCAAACATACAAAAGCTTGGCAACCGATAACCTCAAACAACACAAGTTAATTTTCGACCATAGTGAGATATTAAGATTGCAAGTTAGTTTAAATACGCGAATCTCTCGTATTAAGCAAAGTTGTTCTGATAGACTTTAAAGAATACGATATTGAGATTAAGTGATCATCATTTACACATCATCAGGTTTCATTTAGGTTTCTGCAAATAACTGAACGGATTAAACAACTCATAATTACATTTACATTGATTAAGCTTAATGAAAATATAGTTCCTAGAGAAGCGATAACGGACATTAAATCTTGATCAAAAAATGCTTGTTTAAAAACTTATATTATATAATTTTGTGTTGAACGCATAATAGAGATACATTTACCGACATAGGATAGTTGTTTTGGTAGAGTTTAAAAGGTCCGACATTGATACTAAGTGATTGATATCATTTAGGTTTCTAGAAACGAATCTTAACCGATTGAGAAGCTCGCAATTATATTTACATTTGCGAACCTTAATGAAGATAAAGTTCATAAAAAAGTGATTAGGGACATTAAAGTTTATCTCGCCAAGTGGGCGAATCGATAGTATCATTTATTAATTTAGTTAAGAAGGGAACATCAAGAACGTTCCTCAAGTGACGATAAGATCACAGAAACAATCTGTTTTCGTAAGNTACATTTACCGACATAGGATAGTTGTTTTGGTAGAGTTTAAAAGGTCCGGAGAAGCTCGCAATTATATTTACATTTGCGAACCTTAATGAAGATAAAGTTCATAAAAAAGTGATTAGGGACATTAAAGTTTATCTCGCCAAGTGGGCGAATCGATAGTATCATTTATTAACTTAATTGAGAAGGAACCACCAAGAATAAATCTACGTTCCTTAAGTGACAGCAAGGCTAGCAGAACCGATATATTTTCATAAGGAGGCAAAGAAGCAAGACGGTTCCAAACCAAATTCTTAAAGGCAAATAGAAAGAGCTACCTTTCAACGGATTCTATTGAATCTATTAAGAGAAGGCTGCACAACGGTGGCATATTGGTCTAACTAAGCACATGTATAATCTTTTTCTAATGCAAAGATGCTTACGTTCTTTAGGACACCTCTTAATCAACCCTGGCGTGAAACTAGCTTTACCTAAAAAGAGCTCACTATGCAAATTAAAACGAAATCTTTGGTCGAATAGAACGATTAAGTCGATGAACGAATGAACGTTTTCCAACTTGTGTGAATCAATGAAATACTCAGTATTGAATGACTTCCCCCTTGAGAAACAAAGCGCCTTTTCATAAGAGCAAACCATTCCAAAACCCCTTTTGTTGTCGGTCTGAAACAATCGGAAATTGATGAAAGCGTTGACAAGTAAATTAAGTTTTCTAAATGTAGACCACGTTGTCGTTTGAGTATCCACCAATATGAGGGAAAATTATGCAGATATATAAAAAAAATGTATAATTTCTGGTGTATCATAAATTAAGCGAAGTGGTGTAAGGTATCTAATGGCCGAACATGCCCGACTATGGTGTTCTTACTTGTTTTGACTACTTAAAGTTGTGACATATACGATAATCTGACTAGAAGCCCACCTGTAAAAAATATTCTTTAGAACAATTTATAAAAGCGCAGATAACTATACATACCGCGAAGCTATTTGGTCGATTAATCCGAAATTCAGTGGCAGTTTTATCTGTTTGTCTTTTCATTTTGAAAATCAAAGCTATTTTTTGTTATTATATAGGGCAACCAAATAAAGACCACACAATTTTCAAACATTATGATGTCTACGTTTTCTTCAGAATCCTACCAAAGTAGTAATTCAATGTGGCTTAGGAAAGCATCATCGAAAGCTACACGCGTGTATAGCAAATTGTTAATATTTTATACTATTCGGGCTACGTTCCATGCATGTGGGATGTTCATATTTGATTCAAAAGGTGTTTACTTCCATAAATATGATCAATTAGATGGGATTTGTGAATTGAAATTGTCAAAATGAAAACCGCATTGCAATTGCAAGAAAACTACAAACACTTGATTACTGATTTTTTGAGTAATAAATTAGAGAATTTCGATTTGAACGATATGCGGTTTCGACAAGAAACGTGCAGCGCGCCATGCATCTCAAGACGCAGTCCATTTATTGAGAAAAAAGTTCAATGGCCATTCAAGCGCCGGAAATGTGAACTGGCCGCCAAGACTATGGGTTATAACTCCACTGAACACTTTTACTTAAAGATATGTTACGTCATTGTTTGACTCCAATAAACTACAAACTCTTAATGACCTCAAAACGAACATTAATTGTTTTATTGGTGAAATAAGTTTATTTTGTTTAGGGGCTGAGATAGAAGATGTGAAACAAGTTCAATTTTTAGATAAAGAAAATAAATAGCTAAACAAGTAAAAAATTTTAATGGGCTGTGGACTAATCATGTATACCCACTACTATTCACCGCGCTCCAGTAGCATAAAATTAGTATTGTAACTTATAATTACTAGATTGGTAGTACGGAGTCTTAGAAGTTCTATTATGAATTATTAATAGATTTTATTTAGAATAATCACCTTCCTTTATCCGACTCGTAGGTGTCAGAATTCGTCGTATGAAACGAAATTACTCGGAACATTTTTAGATGTCAATCACAGAAATTATTAGAAATTTTCAGCTCAAAAGGAATGCACGAATAATATTAAAACAAAGCAGTTCTCCTTCGTTCCATGTTCATCTTAAGAAAAAGATGAGTAGAACAGCAATTTACGCCGCAGAGATACCCAAGCCGCCGCTATATACATTTCAGATGATTTTGTAGCTCCGACATCATTAGAAAATTCTAATCTAGCACAAAGAATGAATTATAATGCGACAGAAAGAATACTGAATAATAAGTTCTTCGCTGCATTATATATAGATGTAGCGAGAAATTTGTGGCAGACACTCGATTCCGCATTTTCATTAATTTGCTTTAATATTTCATGTTTTGCTTTTTAATAAAATCTTTGTAGGGTGATTACGTATTTTACCTCGGCGAATATACTCCATGAAAAAATTTCTCATGCAATCTTCATCCTATATTAGCCAAACAATGTTATAATATTTTTGGTCTTTCAGTTGTGTATCTTCAAATTACTCTCTGTCTGCTTTAATAATAAAATAGTTTTAACACCTTGTATTATATTGTACGCGAATTATATATCGTCAATCTGACGTACACCAAATAATCAACGCTCACCCTATAATATTCGCTTATCATAACAACGACCTTTGAAATCTATTTATTTATTTGTTCAGCTAGATATAAAAATTATCACCCGATACAAAGATAACTTGGAACTAAATCATATATCAGAGTATGGGGAGAAAAGTATTGCTATAAAAAAGTAAGCAGCAACCAAGTAACAGAAATAATTATCCATATTTCTGTATTTTTCAGCAAAACTATATAGAAGCAGTCCAGTAAACAGAAAAAAGGAATACGCCCATTACCAGGAAGAGAAAAAACGTTATAAGCAGTATAAGACCTCATTAAATTATACGATTAAATAAAAATCAGCTAAGGTTGTATATGCATCAAATCAAATTGCATTATGCTAACGATGTATACGTAGAACCCTATCCTTGATGACGTGTATAGAAGCCAGTGGCGGATCAAGCAAATAAAGATTAGTATTATATATTATGCCAAGCACACTAAAACGGGGAGCTGGTAGTTCGTGTGGCAAGCGTGACAAGTTGAATGCAAAGTAAAAACCAAAAGTAAAAACGGGAAAGATATATCTTTAATCTGTTTAACAATAGGGACAACCGAGCATCACGCGTCTACTTTCCAGCACACGAAAATGAATGAGCATGGTAAGTTGGAAGATCCAAATGAGAATACTAATCTACGTCCCGTAGAGCGAAAAGGACCGATTTTCGTTGTGACGATTCGATTAAGTCAACGTGACATCTGTAACTTGGTATCTAGACTACAAACGAATATTCCAGAGCATACAATTAGCCTTACACCCTTTAATCAGTTTATTGCTGACCATCCAATCAGCTTTTTGACTGAAAGTCAACCATATCACTAATAGAGTCAGCTGAGCGAGACACCTTTACATCCTCAGCAAACATCAAGCACCTCCACTCCTTGTTACATGTAGGAAGATCATTTAACAATATCGTAAACAAAAATGGGCTGAACACCGGGATCATCCCAGATGAAACCTTAATTATCCTTGGATAAAATAAATTAAACAATACTCTTTGTGTACGTTTCGATGGGTAGTTATCGTCTTCCGACGAAGAAATTGTTTGGAAGCGAAGTTAATATGATAAATCGCTTCGAGTTTGCAAAAGTCCATAAAAATGATGATATAAATTTTTGAAGAACCGTCAGTTTTAGTGACGAATATAAGTTTGATATATTCAGATAAAATGGTAAACAAAGAGTAAGGACGAAACCTACACAAAACTATCCAAAATTTATTACTAACTGTAAGCATGGTGAAGGGACTGTTATGGTTTGGGTATGTATGCTTATGAATGACTATGAAAAGCGTTAGTTCTTAAAATAGTTTTAACGGTTTCGGGATGAATACTAATCAGATTGTATTTTTTCAGGCCTGTTCTAATATCAACAGCAGTAGTTTTAAGTTATTTCTTACCATTCTGATAATATTGCGGTTTTCACGCTCTTTAAGGTTATTTGCTTGTCATGACCGATGCTTATTTTCTGTGGTATTTGTGTTATAGTAATTTTTTATAACAGTTTGAACACCAGCACGACTAATTAAAAGTGTTGTCGCTATTTCTCAGTCCGATTTTTCTTCCCTTTTTAGCTTTATAATCACACTTCTAACCTTTTGGGAAGTAGCTCTGCCTTTTTATATGTTTTGTGGCATTTTGAGGAAAAGAAATAAAGAAATTCGCTTTACTTTTAGAAAGAGAAAACATTGACATCCATTCAGCTAAGCCATAGGAACTAACGATGTTCAACGACTCGACAATATCTTAATAGAGAATATATTAACCTATAAGGTGGGAGAGAAATTACCTACAAAACCTTAGATGCATAGCACACTGAAGTTTTACAACAATACCTACCATAGTTCAATACAATGTACACTAGTTGAGGTACAAAATAACAAAGTACATTAAAACAAGCCATTCAAATTGCTGGACCAACCAAAATTGACGTGCGTGCAATGAAATTGGACTACAGGGACTCATTATTAATAGAATTTAAGGCACAAAGAGGGACCAAAAGTTACAAAATAATATTTATGTGCATATAATTAGTATAAAGCAGCCGTTTAAAATTTCAGAATGTTAACAATAACAGTGACGATGATAATGATCACCCAAATGATAATAAACTGGATAACGAACAATAACGAGTCCATTTACTCTCCTAGAAAAGACAAATAAATTTTGAATGAGAAATGTATTAAAGGTATTGCAAGTACAAGCAGACAAACCTTAGCAATAGAAACAGAAACGTCAAAGTCGAAGATCTACTTACTAATGACCTCGAATAGAGAGTTAGAGTTAACATAAAGGTGGCTCTTTGGCACTACGGACGGTGAAAGTAGGCAAGAAAATACTCAAACACTAAATAACCACGGCAGCAACCATCAGTTAATGCAGACAGTAGACAAGCATAAACACTTACAACAATGAAATTCGATGCCAGATTCTTTACCACGACCAGCTAATGAAACTCATACTTATACCGCACAAGTTAGACCAAACATATGATATGAGGCTTAATAGGGTATTTTTAATTTATAAACATTTTGTAAAGAGTAGACAAATGAATGCGATATAGATTTCTATAAATTAAGGTTAATCCGAATGAAGATGATGTTTGAAAATAATATCCAGTTTTTGTTATCAAAATTCCAATCAATTTCATGAGATCGAAATGACACCCTTCAATAATAACATCAAAATTGATCGAGACAACGAACAAATTATTGTAATAAACAAAACAACCTATACGTGAGATAGATGAAAGTATTTAAAGAAGAGAAAGTGAAGCACTTAAAGCAAGCAGAAACTGTGTAATACAAAATAATTGTAATGTAGTATACGAAAATTGAAAAATTATAAGATGATGCCATTATACAAGCTTTAGAAAAGAAGTAGTTGATAATAACTTACAGGAACACAAAATCAAAAACGATTCCATCATAATTTTCAGAAATTGCAATAATAAAGTCAAGCATTAAGATAACATCTTGTTCTTCAATTTCTCGAAAAGTAAAAATGATTATGTATCAATACTTTATTCGTCTAATTATCACTTACTACTTCAATATATTTCCATCCGTCATGGATAGTATATAATACTTTGTCCGAAAACAAAATATTTATTTATTTTTAAATAACTTTTTTTCTAAATTGGTAGCACTGTGACAGACATCCGCGTAAAACTTTACATTACAAACGTCATTAGTGTTTCACCTGAGTTTCTACGACCTAAGCAGTATTTTTCACGATTTTTATAATGCGTGATTTTGCTGAGCAAGGAAGTTGTATTAAGTTCGGTTTTCCATTATTACGAGCGATAAGATTTGGATCTACGCATACGACTCGGGACAAGATCAATCGAGCGGATATCCTGCAAAATCAAGCGAATAACGAGGCAAGACCAAAAAACACAAGCCAAAGTCGCTGAAAAATTAAAGTGATGCTAAACTTTTCTCGAATTATCGTGGTGTTGTGGCACTATGAATTCCTTTCGCCAAACCAAGTTCAATCATCTTATCTTATCATCTTAAGTTCAATTCATCTTATTTTAAGGACGCAGTATTATATTTTTCAACGGAAAAGTTTGAGAGCATGCATGTCGCAGAATTAAAGTTTGGCAACTGTGCCGCGACTGCTTACAGACTGTCAAATACAACTCGGACTGCTTTATTTTATGTATAACCTGTCACATACTATGTCTGAAAATCCTCAGCGTTTGTCTGAATATCGAACTATGGACGTTATTGTTTTTTAGTGCCGCACTTAAGTGCCATTTTAAGAGGATTGGAGGCAGTAGAGACGGACGGACGCGCTTGTGATTGCTGAGCTAGTTAGTTCGGGAGATATGGGGTGTTTCAAATTTTTGCTCCACAGAGTGTCCGCAGACTAAGAGAAACACATATGCTTTGCCCTTATAAGCGCAAATGGACGGACGAAGCTTACTTACTGAACAGGCAGATTTTAAAGCCTAGGTGATTCTGCACTCTACTCTACCTATGGTCTCCTTCGGCCCATGATTTCTAATGGGAGACCCCGAAGTTGGGCCTGACATCCCCTAAGCTACCTTCCTCTCAACAGGAATCAAAATTTCTGTTTCATGTTTATATTTTCATATTCATAAATTTTTTTTGTTTTATTGCACAAAATTTATTATATTCTTATAAAATTTTGTTATTCTAATATTAATAAATCTCTTCTATTAGATACTGTATTTATTCTAATAAAAATACATTTAATTTGATTTTGATACTTGAATTCGCAAAGTGACACGTTAGCTAGGTTCGCTGGATTGTCGGCACAGTAAAGTTGATTCTGTAGTAAAACTTCTCGAATTTATACGTTCGATGTATTCTTCACCTTTCATAGAGTTCAATTACCAAACTTCCGCGGCAGCGGAGAGCTGCTTTAGTAAATGTTCTTGAGTTCACATACAATGTCTTCTTATTTAATCACGTTCATCATACATCAAACAGAGAAAAATTACCATATATATCAGATAAACTTAATTTTCACTTTATCATTTTTAGTTCAAGTAATTATACCTTATCTTACTTTTTGGAAAATTTTTTATTTTTCTACTAACGACACGTATAATAAATTTTATGCACTACGGATAATACGTCACCTAACACAATAACTTACATAGCTATAGCAGGATCCATTTTCTTAATCAACCTATTATACATTCATTTTTACATATAAAATGAATACATATAATTTTTGGAGAACATGGAATTCAAATTTTATTAAGATCCAATGTAGTTTGCGTACATATATGATTACTTTCTATATTCAATGTGTACATCATATTATATTCTTTGAAATTACTATTGCATATAGAATATTATTATTTACAAAGTCTCCATATAAAATGTTCGTCACCATTGGCATATAATATTTTTTTCGGTCTCAATGCCTTTAGTTTCGTCAACTTATTCTTTTCGTTCATACTTTCTTTTCCTTTATATACCAAGTAATCACGAAAAACTCAATATGTAATTACACTTTTTCCGACGTTTTTTCGCCTCTTTTCCTTGTTTCACGATAACTCAACCAACCAAAAAACGATCTCTTTTTTTCCTCTTCACGAGTTAACAAAAGCTTACCTTCAACAAAATTCATTGATCAACGAACGAGATTAGCAACCCGACCGTCAACGGGGTTGCATTTGTAACAGGTATTACAGAATATAACCACATCTTACAAAGCATTTCCATATACCAATATTGGCTCATTGTCTGAGTTACCAATGAAAGACTTGTTTGAATTGTACTTTGTATAAATTAATTTTGTAAATTTTATTTTTAATTAATAAGGCTGCTCCCTACATCATGATTTTTATTACTTATATCTTTTGCCACCGCCACTTGCATAGATATCATTTATTTAAATTGCTGCCGCTACAATATCTTTTAATATTCTTTTACCGCCGCCATTTCTTATGATTCTTCGTAGCCGCTATATTAATCCTTTTACTACCGTTTATTGACGCCGCCATCCTTTAATATTTTTAAAATTGTATAATATTAAAAAATTCATCGCGACTGCCAACTTGTGCCGTCTTATTCGTAGCCGCCGCTATCTTATCATTATTGTCTGACATATGCTCCATTAACTTGCTTAGTGCCGCTATCGCCGGCATCTTCATTAATATTTTGCGGTAAGGAGCAACGATAAGTGCTAGTAAGCGCCAAAAATAAAAAATGGCGTTGCCAGAAGAAAACGTGACAACGATAAATCAAGTTTAAATATAGCGGGCGAAATACCAAAGCTTCAAGAGGCTTTACGTTCTCAGAGAAGCAAGAAAGATTCTGATTTAGCTCTAGACGGTTTCGCTACAGGTTTATTACCAACACCGCACGTTAGTTTGCGCGCCTCCGCATTCCGTCAACAAATTTTAACCATGTCTTCTAAAAATTCTGTGAGCTGCATAGAAGCATACGACAGCCAGCCGCCATGCAATCATTGCAATTTTTATCATATATATAAAATTCCACACATATTACTCATTCCATAGCCTCTTTTAAACTTGTTTTTGTTTGAGAGACACGCAACAAACGACACACGCAACAAGTAACGATTGCTTAACTTCTAGCTTAAGACTTTATTGTAAATTAATATTAAAATAATAAGTTAGTATCGAAAAAATAACGAAGCCGACAATGAGAGTTAAAAGCCTTAAGTAAAGAATATTAAAAAATTTTCTACTTGGTGCCGACACCCGGGATAGTCGGCAATTAACTAAGCGAGCGGGAAAATGGCAAAAAAACAATGACAATTTAAATTAAGCGAGTGAAAATATTACAAATTGCAAAGAAAAAATTTACAAAAGCGATTCAACAAATTTCAAAAAAATGGATGGAAAAAAATGATATTTCGCGATACGTGACGTGCGTAAATTACAAAATTATGTAACACAATTTCGGATTGTTTAAAAACATTCGAAGGAATAGGGTGCCGTGAAGTGGGCCATCCATTCGGAGTGGAGTAAGAAATTTCTACATATCTTTAAAGGTTACGCAATGCGCATTCTAATTTAAGGGAAGCTAATGAAGCTGTGAAATCGCAAATAAAATGAAAAGATTGAGCGAAGAAATATGATGCAGTCATTGAGTACGATGATAAAGCCATCGCTATTGTAGCGTAGCTAGAAAATATTTTACACATACATTTTAAACAAGCCAGCGAAACAACCACAACTAGAGGGGTTGGAGAGCGAAATGTAATAACAGTGCAAAAAGAAAATAATTCAACTGAGACCATTCCAATTGAAAAAGTTTGATGTTAATTTTGAAAATTGATTACGCCAGACTATTGTAGCCATGGAATTGTTGTTGGTAAATATAGTAGTACGGACCAAATTATCAAAAAATTTGTGAAAAAATTAATAAGTTTAAAACCAGTAAATTTTAACCTATACGCCACCTATACAATGAGATAGTTTCCAGTGCCAATAGTAAAGTCAATTCTATTAAAATGTATAAGAAAAAAAAATAGTATGCAAAAGAAAAAAAAGCGTGGTGAGTTACAGCAGAACGGCAAAAATAAGCATCAACAGCACAATTAGTGACATCGATTGGGAGCCGTAATCAAGCTTCAGCTCAAGCTTCAGCTCAAGTGCAACAGCCACAACCTTAAATCTTGGCGAGAACACATATCAAAGAATATTTTACAAACAGCGATGATTTTCGCTGCTTTAACAACCACGGTCAAGTGTTTTCAAGAATAATAATAGGCAATGGTAGGTAGCGAACGTATATAACAGAAAAATTAAAAAGGATTTTAAATTTTAAATTACATTGCGTAGAAAAATTAAATAAAGCGAGCGAGTATGAAATATTAAAAATAGTTTTCAAACTCAATATGAGAAGACAATGATAACAATAAAGGCAATAGTAGTTGAATCGAACTGTGAGGGTAATCTTCCATGTCCAACAACAATGAACAAGTTGTCTAATCACATGAAGATAGAACTAGCAGACAATTCAATTGTTACCAAAAATTCAGTAAGCGGCATTAACTTGCTTATCGGGCAGGACTTATGTTGGAAGTTTTACACCAACGAAACCATAAAGATTAATGATAAATTCATTGCTGTAAAAACATTTTTTGGTTGGACTACCCAACACTGTTGTGGATATAATAAAATGCAATATATGTTAATATATGTTATCACCGAAAATTGTAATAACCACGAAATATTAGATATATCGAATTTCTGGGACTTAGAATCAATTGGTATACGCATAATAATGACATATATGGCAAAACCATATATCAAATAAAATTTGTGAATAGTCGGTACGTTGATCGTACAAACAAGTCGTTTCTAATCGAAATGAACCTTTTTTTTCTATTGCTGGTTTAATTTATGCGGGTGAAACTGCGGTCGACAATCGTTGGTGTTATTCCAAGATTGGAGTAGGTTGTTGCTATATGGGAGCTATATGCTTCTAATTCCGGTTGCTATTAT